>JARJEC010044674.1:0-12328 GCA_030264575.1 Tachinus sp. AB-2021 | reverse complement strand
TAAAATTTATTTAATTAAGCATAACAAAAGCACAACAAGTATTTTAAATAGCTTTTAATGAACCGGCTGCCATTAAAACCTTTTAAATTGATCCAAATCGAATGAATTTTGTCTAATTATTGTCTGATTATTAAAATTTATTTAATTAAGCATAACAAAAGCACAACAATTATTTTAATTGGCTTTTAATGGACTGGCTGCCACTGAAAATTTTTAAATTGATCCAAATCAAATGAATTTTTGTCTAATTATAGTCTGATTCTTCTTCTTCTTCTGTCGTCATGTGCGTTGGCAAATTATGATTCATTGTATGATTGTTAAAGTTTTGTTTATTGCTTTTTGGCATATTTCGGTCCAGTTCTTGATGTTCCTGAGCCATGATATCTGTTTACGTCCGATGCCTCTTCTGCCTTCTACCTTTCCTTCGAGTATGAGCTGGGAAATTTGGTATTTTGGCCATCTTAGTATGTGACCCAGGTATCCTATCTTGCGCTGCTTTATGGTGTTGAATAGTGATCTATCCACTCCTGCCCTTCTTAGCACTTGCTCGTTGGTAACGTGGTCTACCCATGGGATACGGAGCATTCTTCTTAATGTGCACATCTCAAACGCCTCCTCGATCTTGTTAATGGCTGTTCCTTTTATCGTCCAAGTTTCTGCTCCATATAGTAGAACTGGCCAAACGTAGCATTTGACCATTCTGATTTCAGATTTCTAAATTAAGTGGGTCCCATCTGTCGTTGACTAGTGTGCCTAGGTATTTTATATTAAATTTGACAAAATAAAATTTAAATCCGTCAACTTATTGTTGTAATTTTTATTTTGAAGTTTTTTTAAACAATTATTCACATGATGAAATAAAACGTTGTATGATTTCATCGTCCAAAAACATTCCACGCGTTACTGTAAAACTTCATTTGGCGGACTTAGAACCTAAATAACTACACTCGATGACAAAAAATTCCGGACACCAAGCAAACATTTGTTAGTAAAGTGTAGATAGTATTATAAAAAGTCTTTTCGCCGGTTTGTAGTGCGAGGTCTGCCTGATCCAGGCCTTGTTGTGCATTCCCCAATTTCACGATGTTGCATTATTGCGTTTTGAAACATCCTCTTTCGAATATTCAAGATAACAGTAATATATGAAATACTGCGTCCATCTTGTTTAAAGCTACTGCTGGAGCTACATTTTCTGCTTAGATCTTGTCAACCAATAAGTGTCCTTTCAACACACGCAGTTACTACGCAACAAATAATAAAAATTGAATTAACAAATGTTTTGATAAATTAAATAATTACTGCCTTTTTAAATTTCATAAATAATAATGTTTCTCGACTTGTAAAAATTTCTGGTGGATAACCGAGTTTTACCTTCATTTACTTTGATGTTCGGAATTTATTGTCCACTAGTGTATTAAGGTATCTTATTTTTTTTTGTATGCTCATTCAAACAATTCCAATTTCCGAGAATTTCTGCATTTTCTTTAACAAATTTCTGAAAATAATTTTTTGACATTTTACAACACTTTTTAATATATTTTATTATTTCACAGACAATTATCAACACTTTTTATTTATTAACATTTCACAAACATTTATAACATTTCACGGCATTATGCAAACATAGTTTTGTTTTTGAATATTTCATTTGTTTTCTTTAATATTTAACAACATTTTTTATAATGTACTTTGACATTTATTTTCTGCACGTCGACATTTTCTATGTTTCTGACATTTTTTAAATTTGACAACGTCTATGTACTTTTTGACATTTTTTAACAATTTAAGAAATGCTTTTCTATAATTCTCAATATTTATACACTTTTATTTATATTTTACAAATGTTAATTGACATTTTTCATTTGTCAAAACTTAATAGATTTTTGCAGAGAATTGTATTATTAATTGTAAATTGTAGATTGTCATTAAGAATAGTAAAAATTGTGAATTACCAGTACATCTAAAAGTTCCTAATGAAATAAATAATTACTTTATTAATTCTATTCCATCTACGGCTTTAGGCGACTTTGTTCTTAATTATTACAATAATAATAATCTTACAGTTACTTAAAAATTTAGTTTTCAAGTAACTGCAAATGCTGCTGGTTCCGATGGCATTACATTGGTAATGTTACGTTACTATTGTCCGAACATATTACAATATTTAAAGCATATTTTCAATTACTGCTTATCAATAGCTGTTTTCCAAATTTGTAGAAAAATGCATTCATTATTCCATTGCCTAAAGTTAATTCAACATTATAGTTCAGTAATCTCAGGCCGATTTCTACTTTACCAGTGTCATTTAAAATTTAGAAAAAAGTGTTGCTAACCAACTTAAAATATACTTAAAAAATAACAATATATTAAATTCAAACTCAGTCTGGTTTTCGTGCTGGCTATAACTGCTCTACTTCATTATTGAATATAATTATTACGAATACCAAGGAACTAACTATTCTTGTCTTATTAGATTACTCGAAAGCGTTCAATACAATAAATCCTGAGATAATGATTGCATATTTAAAGTATATTGGTTTAGATGACATATCAGTTAAATTCTTAATAATTATTTTAATTTTAGAACTCAAACTGTTAAAATAGAAGAAATTTCAAATATTGGATACAAAGAGCAAGGGCTTCTGCAGAGTTCTGTTCTAGGGCCTATCTTATGTATATTATTTGTACTGTTTTTTTATTTTTTTAGGTTAATAATTTTGCGGATGACTCACAAATTTGTTATTTTTTGTATCTAAATGAAGTACATAACTTTTGTTAATTTTTAGAATAAAACGGAGAGAACAAATAAAAATAACTAAGAGATGTAAATTATATAAATCTGCAGAATAAACGTTTCTTGAATGGTGCATTATCATTTAATAAAATTCTTGCTAATAAAGCACCTGCTTATTTATTTAATAAGGTAACAGTAAGAAGCGATGTACACAATTTGAATATTAAATTCAAGTGAATTTTGTCACCACCTACATTTAATACTTGTTTTGCTATGTCTATAATAAAATTCCAACTAAAATAAAAAAATTGTGTACATCGAATTTTAACAAAACTTTAAGGGACAAATTATTTGACAAATCTATTTAGTACTAGTTTTCGCTGCGTATATGTTATATGGCATGTCACAAAAAACATTTTTTTCTTTCAAAACTTAGGGTGGGAGGTGGGAGACATTGTCTATCCGTCTTTATCATTATAAATGGTTTAGTTTAGTGTTTGTGTTTAGTGTTTGTGATTAGAGTTTAGTGTTTATTAGGTTTTGATGGAAGGTCCGTGTGAACTGAATCAAAATCCTTATTTTTAATAAAACAATAATTATGTAAATGTAAATGTATAATATACAATTTGTTACAATTTTTCTTTTGCATAATTCTATTAAAAATTAAAAAAAATAATAATAATAATTATTATTATTATTAGTAATACCGACTTCTTTGTAACAAATTGATTGAGATGTATATTGTAGATTTACTCAAAATTTGTTGATACATCTTTATTAAAAGCTAAAAAAAACTAGCGCTTAGGAAAGCAACAGAAAGTTCCCAAAACATGTTACATGATTTATCACTTCGATTATTCCAAAAATGCCGCCATCTTTTGCCGCAAATTTTAATAAAATATATTTTTGACGTTTGGAAATCTTACCTATTATCTAGTTAAACAGCAATTGGTTATAAATTCTTAAAAATTCCTTATATTCATGATAGCTTGTTAAAAGTACTATGAGCTACATTTAATTAGGTAGTGTGAGCTACATTAAATAATATATCATAATATATAAGGATTTTTAGTCGGTTCTAATATGAATCTGCACATGTTCTATTTTAATTGTAATAAGATAAATGATAAAAGATAAATGTTTCATTAAAAAAAAATAGAATTATGTTTTATTTAATTTATATACCAGATTATGAGCCAATTTTTGCCATGTAACGTTTTAATTAAATAATAGTTTTTTCGTTACCAGTTGTTGTATTTGTTGTAAATTATTGTAACATCCTAAACTTAATTATTTTTCTTGCAATTTTAATAAATAATTTTCAAAACGTAATATGATGTTTCACACTTAACTATATGATTTTTTTGTTAAGAAAATTTTTATTTTTCATTATAGTTACATAGTTTGATAAGAGTATTAATATATTGTGGCATAATATCAAAAGGACTGCAACAAAGATTGTAAATAATAAACATGCTCCAGTTACACTGAATATCACGTAACGTCTGCTCTTTGACTGAATTAATGTGGTTCAAGAGAATCCCACAACAAAAACCACAATAAATCGGCCCTTTCTGTTCAAGTTGGTTCGCGAACTATTCGTTTAGAAATTACAAGCAAGTACGCGCTCGGGTGAATAGTTTTGAACTAATTCAGATCGGTGTGATTCCTAGTTAAATATTTTTTTATTTGTTTTAAAGTGATATTAAATTTATACAATTTATTAATGAACTAAAATAAAATAATAAGTTTCGAGCTGTATTCGTTATAGTTCCGTTTTAAAAAAGCTAAGGTTAGGGGGATTGGTTAAGGAATCTTGGTTTTTAGTATTATTTATTACTTTACGCGATTAACTTAGTAGAGGGTAAATCAAAACAAAGTTATACAATTTTTTGTTTTAAAGTAATTTTTAGGTTCAACTATGAAAAATCGCATTTTACGCATAAAATTGCAATAATTGCATATATTTGTCATGGGATATATTTTTCTAATCAACTATCAAGTTTGATAATATTAAATATAATGTTCTAAATTATTATTTTTAATTTTCTGTTTATAAGATTTATATATATTTAAAATTTAAAACACCTGGCAGCTCGTTCATTTTATTGTACATTGTTGTATGACGTCGACGACTGCCGACCTGTCATAGAACAATGTAAAAAAAAGTGCCAAGAGCCGCGCAGCGCATCGCCGCCGATCTCTCAGATGTGGGGGAAATAATATGTAAACTCACTATTACCCAAAGTATTTCCACAGTTGCTGCTGTTACGTATTTTCTACACTTTTGTACAGAGCTAAAATTGCAAGCCTTCGAAATATGCTGCTACAGCAAAATATAGCGTAACCCTGGACAGATAAAATTGGTAACCGGGGAGTCCTAAATAAGTTACAACTAACAAGATTATTAATTTTATGAAATTATACATCACACAATAAAAGGACCCAATTATAAACTAATAGAAAGAAAAATTTTGCTAGACGCCGAATTTCCTGACAGCATAAATATCTGTATATCAATACATTTTAGATTATTATTTGTAAATAAATAAACATTAATTCAATATGGTATAAATTTACAAATAAATGATTTTGCTGTTAAGAAGCAGCAACTATATTATTTATTAATACTTCATATACACAGACTATGTGGAGCAATTAACTGGTTTAACTAACGTTCTAATTAATGTTAACTTATATTGTTTCTTTCATATTAACTCTCATCATGATGATATGGCATCTCATCTCTATACAATTTTATTGTAGGAATTTAAATTAAACTATTTTTGTTATGAACATTTCAATTTAGTTAAATGAACCCCGACGGAGTGGCATATTCAGTACGGCCGATGTCGAATGTTGAATGCAAAAGTTAAGCAATGTTAGGTACGGTTAGTACTTACCAGTTCCATTCGCCATTGGAACACAATTAAAGATGCCCTAGATATTGGAGGCAAATTTTTAGAGTAACAAACCTTAACTCAACACACATATACCTACATAGACACGGCTGAAGAACCTCGAGGTCGACAAAGCTCAACAAATACAAATACTACTGAATTTTGTAATCTATATTGTGTTTGTAATACAAATAAATTTTTAAATCAATAAATGATTACTACGGCTACATTTACAAGTTTTATGTTATTCATGTTTTCATGTTCAAAAGCACACTTTCTTGATGAGATTTAAAAGCGTTGTTTTAAACTTTTAATATAACATGAAATAATATCGAATTAACATAAAGTTGTAAAATAATCATTAATAGTCTATTCAGAGAGTCTTAAACACACTATTTACTAACTATAAATTTATAAAATTAGAAAAAAATCTAAAATATGTATTTTAAATGTATTGTCTCTTGAATATTCTTGTATTTTTGTATACGAAAAAGACAAAAATTAATACGAGTGTTTATGCAAAGCAATAGCAATAATATAGTTGCAATAGAACAAAATTAGCTGTAAAAAAGTTATCAAGGAATAAATCACACAAGGCTGAATGATGATGAAACAGGATCATAAAATATTCAATATATAGAAGATTCTATATACCGCGGATGGACTTCTTAGAAGACAGAACTGGTAACGGAATAAGGCGTCAAACTTGCACAATAGAATCACCAAGACAGCAGTTTTAACGCATCAAGATCGCAATATTTTGCTATTGCAAACAATGTTATTCTATCAACAATATGTATTTTAAAAATGGTTTACTTAAGAAGATCTGTATATAACTTTATTTTATAATGTCATGCACTTCTAAAAGTTGATCATATTATTATTAATTTTATAATATCTTATTAAAATGTACTAGAATTATAAAGCTTAGAAAATTGAAATATAAAAGTAAATGTGTTACACAATTAATTAGCGAATATAATATTACTGATTTCATTACAATGCAGTGGAATATTTTCAATGTTGGTGACGACAATTCTACAAAATCTGTTGCTTTGTTACATTATCATGAGAATATGCTGTAAACATTTTTTTATATGTCGCAGTAATGAACCTGACAGTTTAAAAGCGTTTTAATAAAAAATGTCATTGTGAGCAAGAAGAAAGCGTACACAGGCCACGGTTAAAATATTAATGGAAACTGTAACTGAATTATATAGACATTTTTAATGCCGTCGTTGAAAATTGCATTTTATACGTAACGGACGAAACGAGGAAATCAGTTTTAAACTGTGTAGGTAGTACGTTTGCGTGCTTTTCACGTTATTGGATTAGCAATTCATGGTGAGCAAATCATATTAAATCAATGAATAATTTTGAATGTATTAAAATTGTGATATATGCGTAATTTTACTTTAATGGCTGTTATGCAAATATTTACACCAAAGCAATTAAACTATAATATATTATTAGTTTCATTGTTCATTAAATAGAATTAAAATATATTTTGAAATATATTGACTGAACATTTTATAAAAACTGTTATATTATAATTCTTATACTATACCAAAATATAATCTTCTATAAAAAAAAGTATCAAATATAATTAAAATGTTTTATTTATTGTTACTATCTTTAATGTAAATTATTAAGCAGCACCTCAAACAGTCTAACACTTTGAATTTATATTCATTATTAAAATAAAAATATTTCACATTTAGTTTTTATTATTTATTATGTTATATTACTTATCGATTTCGATAAGTAAATAATGAATATAAATGAATTTCATCACATCAGCAAAAAATTAGAAATTTGAATTTATATCATAAGCATAAAATTGATATTTTTCATTAGTATTGAGTTTCATTTATAAAAAATTATCAATAAACAAACTACGAGATTGTGCGAGGCATATCCAGAAAGTAACTTCCGTTTAATAATTAAAAGAAATCAAGTAGAGATACAGAAAAACTATTTACTGCAAACAAATCTAGAAACCTTAAACTATTTTTTTAAATATCTTTCACCATTTTGTAGGCATTTATCATAGCCTGGCACATGTTTTTGTTTGTGCTTTTCATAAATTGTTGCTTTGTTGTCAATCATGTAGTAATTTATTTTTTGAGCTTGTCATAGTTGTTGACCATTAATAAATGATTTCAGAGTGAAATAAGATGATAGTCGCTAGAAGCAAGGTGATGGCTCTACGGAGATTGGCCAAATAGGTCCCAGCTATAGCCATGTAGGAGTTGTCATGTCACATTCACAGGGTGAGGTCGGACATGATCATGAATCAAAACAATACTGTTTGTTAACATTCTTCGGCGTGTATTCTCTGTATTGCACAGCGCAGTTTCCTAAAGCGTCTCACAGTAAACATTTTGATAAGGAAACTTTCTTTCTGGATATGCCCCGTTTTTGGCATGAGCATAATTTTTCCATTTCAACCGATTATTTATTATTAAATTCATATTGACGGACTATAATTTGTCAAATATGACATATATTATTTGAATTTGCTACGACGGACGTTTCTTATTACTGACTATGCGTTGCTAAGATAATTTTGCGGTAATTAATATATTCTTATTTCTAATCAAAATTCGGGAATTTTAAAAGTATCGATGAGTAGAATTAATTTATAGTGATAAAACTGGCTATCAATCGGTGGTAAAAATCGATAAAACTGTATCTGGTTTTACAGAATCTGACAATTATCCTATATTTTTAAAGAAATAAATGTGTAAAATTGCAGGATTCTCAGTATTATTTCGTCAGTAATACATTAAATATTTAATCATATATTAAAATATGTTGTAATACACACGGCGTTGATTTTATACCAGGGCATTTTTTAAGTGGCTCAAACCAATTTCCCATAAGAACATTATTCTCAAAGTAAGGGACATATAAAAAATTCCATGCCCTTTATTTTCGAATAATTTGTAAAATAGGTTTTTGCCAAAAAATATCCGATAAAAAATCGACCTCTTGTGTATTACTACCCGATAATACAATTATTTTCATTTATCCATACGCTATTACATGTGATTTAATTCAAAAATTGTTTCAAAATAATATTCCATCCAAGAAGCCTATATATCTCATATAATAAGTGAACAACTAATTGATTATTTATAAAATACTAGTATAAATTTATCAAGTTTTCAGGGTTTAATAGAAATGAGATAGTCTAATACATCTTAAAGTATCCTATTAAATCTTGTAACGCATTTCTTCTAAAGTGTTTGATTGTAAATAATGCATTTTTAGTCGTTTATCAAACCTCAGTTTAAATTGATATATTTAAAATATATATTTAAAAATTAAAAATTATATATTAAAAAGTGAAAATAAGGGAAGACTCAAATTAAGAATTATTTACGTAAAGTATTTAAATATACGACCAAAAGAACGCGTTTGAGATATTGACACGAGCCACGTAGCGGTGAGTCGAGGAATAAAAACGTGCTGGAAGAGCTTTCGAAACAAGTATTTTATACTATTTTTTCTAATTTGTGTCTCTTGATTCCTTTTTACATAAAAGAAATAAAATTTTGAAATTTAGAGAACTTTGCTATAGTATGGTACAATAAAGGCCGTTGAAAACTTAATTTGAATTGTCATTACTTTTTTATGAATTTAGTTTGACAATTTTTCATTTACTTTGTCATGCAAGCTGTTTACAATGTTTTTTGAAACGAGTAAAAACTGTAGTTATCTTACACAACTTACCCAAAGGTTATAAATTGCAAAAGTAAATGATCGTGGTAATATTGTGCTTTTTGAATTAATTTATTATTATAATATGAAAGTTGTAAAAGGGATTTTCATACACTATCATAATTCATAATTATCTTACTCAGATCTCGATTTTTGTAAAATTAAAGCATTCATTTGGATGATTTTTGCTTGAGTCAGTCCCAGTCTACTAGGAAAAGCAGAAAAGTAAAAATGAATTTTTTCTCTCTGTCGTATATTAATTATATCATTTATTAATTATTCGTAATATTTTACTATTATCTCGTAAATTATTGATAACATAATTAAATTTAAACTACATAACTATTGGCGAACGCGCCGGGCATTTCCAATAAATTTGATTTTTTATTAAATTTACTAAAAAATTTGTCTTTTTCCAATTAAGTTTTAGTAATAAAACAGCAAACCCAACAAAGTTAAGGCTTCACCAAACATTACAACTCAGTACGTAAGAAATCGTCAACTGTAGTAGACAGGTAAGAAGTATGAACACATTGGCCTGGAAGAAAGCATTAAACTTTAAAGTTAAATAGAATTTGGAGCATACTTAAAAGATATGTTTAGCAAAGATACGACAAATACAATAAAACGGATATCAATAAAACTAGTAAAGACTTAGCGCATATAGCTAAAAAGCAACATTATGCAAAATTATAATTTCCAAAGAAAAACTACGTGTTAAAACAAAACAAACTGTAGAAATGAAAAACTATTTGAACGCAATAGAATATACGGAACTGAAGAAAACAGCAAGAAAAATCGTACACATAAATTGCAATTGTTTAAACTCTGCTTTACTTAATAACCCAATGTATTAACCAGGTTCAATTCCCATATGGCTGATACAATGATTTCAGATCAAAATTTAGTTCACATTTATTTTCAAAACAACAATAATTATTGTTTTACTGTATGTTAATAATACTTATGTTATTCCTATTTATTCTTATACTTATACTCACTCAGGAACTGGAGGAACATTAGTTTTGATGTATGACTGTCAAATAACCCATTTGATATGTATTATATGTAAACTTACGAAAGGTATTAATATAGAAATCAAACAAATTTATCGTTTTTAACTTGTAGAAATACGTCTCACAAAGACAAAAACATAATTTAAAATTAATTTGAATTTAATTTTAAATAAAATTTTGCAATTGCAAATAACATATAAGGAGCCATATACGAAATATTTGTGTTTGTTGGTTTATAACCCAACCGACTATCCACCTCTGGTCCTTTAGCATGTGTGTATTGAATTAAGGCTAGCTACTCTAAAAATTTACTTATGATAACCAGATTACCTTCCAATTTTATTTTCAATAATCATAATTAATTAAATAAAATAAATTTATTAAACAAGAATATTTCTTGGATTTTTCACGAAGTATTATGATTCGTTGTTTTAAATTTGATTAGGTTTAGTAATTAATGACATTTTTTCTGTAAACTTTGTTCATAAATCATATATTTTATGAGCTACATACAGATTAAGTTTGAAAACAAAACTTTCAAATATAAAAGTCCCTCTGAACTACTTTTAATTAACTTGTCTCTGCTGTTGACAACTATCAGAAATTTCATTAATGATTAAATTTCATTAAAATACCAGAATCAATATTTGCATACATTCTCTAAGGAATATTACCTCAATTTGAAAGCACTTCAATCTGAAGCATCGTTTATATATTTAATAAAACTTAAAACATATAAATTCATACCAATAAAAACAAGCAAATATGTTTATATAAAAATTGTTATTATTACATGTTTATACTATTATCACAAACTTTATTAAAATAGTTTGTAGTAATAATAATTTTAATACAATGTCATTTTTAAACAAGAGTAAAGTGTAATATTTAATAATTTAATTGAAAATTTTTTTCTTTCTATTCTATTGTTTCTTTTTGGACTTAATGGATATTACAGTTTATCCCAAATAACCATAGAGCTAAAGGTCCGTTTATATACATGTATGTATTTAATTAATTGGTGAGTGAAAAAAAAATAGCATTGAAACGCAGATATAACTTAAAAAAATATTTCCAGATACCTATAAATAAACAATAAACTTGGGAAAGATACTCTAACTACATGCCACAAGTGATAAATATAGAAAACAAATAAATTTATTGTTTTAAGACGACGTAAGGCGTATTTTCAAAAGTATATAAATAAACTACGTTAAAGTAGATAATACAATTCTTAATTAATTTATGTCATGTAGGAGATAAATAAGTAAAATTATAACATGTATCATCTGAATTTCTGCTCCTAAAATTGCTGCTTTCATTCTAACGTATAAAACAAATTCAGTTTTTTTCTTGCGTTGAAAGGCAATCTATTGTGTTGAGAATAAATTGCCATTTCATTTCTAAACCAATTGCGTCGCAAATTCAAATAAAGTAAGATGTGTTGTTTATAATAATTAATAATTCGTTTGTAGATTTAAATTTTTGTTTACTACATTCAATTCTTTTAGTAAATTTCAAGAAATTTATTTTATTTTGAAGTTAAATTTTAATTATATTATATAGATAAACAAAAACTTTTTATTCACAATGAACATTTTTTTTGTAATACGTAGCATACTAATTTAGATAGATAAAATAATAAGTTTTTTATAAGAAAAAGTAATCTCAATGAAACATGATGCTGGTAGTATAGGGGTGATATCTAATAAGTAATAAGCATGCCATGTCATGTCAGTTTATTATTATGTTTTACGCTAATAATATTGTTCTTTGGATTATTTTTAAAATGTTTATTATACAATATAAATATTCCAATATTCCACACAAATAATGAAAGGGAGTTTTGATGCAATAAATAAAAGTCTTAGGGATTTTTGAGGGTTTATTTTTAATAGAAAATTTTTAAAATAAATGTATAAATAAAAAGTGATATTACTATTTTTTAAATT
>JARJEC010044644.1:0-14610 GCA_030264575.1 Tachinus sp. AB-2021 | reverse complement strand
TGCGCTGCCTCAAGAAGTGAAGTAGCTCTCTATAATAGCATTTAAAAATGCGACTATATTGTATTTGCAGACTAAAGCATTTTTCAGCGTGGACGATTATGTTAGTAAATTTTTAGATTTTAAATTGTTATCAGTTTGTCTTTTTTCTTTCTAGTTTGTAACAATTAATTAAATGGTTGCAATCTGGATAATGTATATTTATGACATTTGTAAACATTTTAGTTCTAACAATAAATATTATTATTATTATTATTATTTTTATAGTAAATATGTATTAGCTTACTTTTCTGACATATCAGGTGGGTTTTGTTTTCCCGGTTTAAGCAGTTAAAAATTTAATACCCCAGGGTCAGCCACCTTGCTGATTTTCTCCTATTAAATATTGCTGGTGTAATATAAATTATATTGAACTGAAAGTTAAAATTAACTAAAGATTAAGTTACTACCACTTTTAACTGATAGTGGTACAAACGGGCCTTAATAAAAAATTACAAGGTATGCAACACGTTGACAATCACGGTGTAGAATACAACTGGCAACGCTGTAATGTGTGCAGCCGATGTAGTCGTTGCCCAACCATTGCAAAGCACGTTTGCTCTATTCTTGTACCTAATATATTTACTATTGTTCAACTTGTTTGTTACTACATAAATCCCTTTATACGCATTTGCAGTTAAAACCAAATCACATTTTATTAGCCCAGTTAACCTTGCATATCTGCAAGTTGTTTCATCATGACCGTTGCATCGTGTTAGGTATAAAACAAGAGCGTGCATATATGTAGGTGTCACTCGTGGCTCGTAGAATTCAGCAGCTACGTGTATGTGTGTGTGTGTATGTGCGTACGTGCGTTCCTAAACGTGAAGAACGAAAAAGGCGTAGGACAAAAGTTGAGTCGGTTGCAGTGAGTGCTCAAGACGGCGGAAAAAAGATTCCCAGCATGTGACAAAACCAAAAGGCGTGGAAAATTGGAATCTGTGAAAATTTTATAATTTAATACAGCTAAAGTCAAAGTCGCTTTTTACATTGGTGGGCTGAACAGAGAAAAGAACGGTTGCCACAAATGATCAATTGACAAAAGAATGGGACAGGAGAGATACGAGAGCCCAAGAAGCGATAGTTTCGCATGTGGAAGATGACGCGATATCGCACCTATTAAATTGCGCCACGTTCACATCTCGCATCAGCCTGGGAATCTACAATCTTCAAAACAAATGATTGATGATTTGACAACAAGGCTACAAGTTGAAGAAAACAGAATGCAAACAGTGGTAGCACTAAACGTTCAAAGTGACAAACAGTTTAAATGTTTCGGTTGTGGCCGTACTGGCCATTTTAGAAACAAGTGTCCGGAAAAACGTAAAGCAAAAAATAACCTAAAATGCACCCACTGTCACAGAAGAGGACATTTTTAAAGATTGTCGGGATCTCAAACAATCAAACAACAAACGTTTATGATTGTGCAGAAAACAAGAGCACATGTAGAAAATAGGGAAAAAACAGAAGAGAATTAATAAAGCTAATTGAAAATTTTGTAAATAGAATAGAGAAAAGAAAGAAGGAAGGCATCTGGAACTAAATAAGTTCTGCGAGAACAGCTGTGATTAAAGCAAACGCGTTCGTGAGGTGTGCGCTACTAAACAAAGAAGCGGATCCTAGAGCTTGGTACTTGGACAGTGGTGCTACTGAGCATATGTGCTAGGAAATTGGAAAGTTTCACACATACACTGAATATAAAAATGACAGATTTAGAAAAGTTGGTTTGTTTTTAAAATCAAAAGGAAGTGGTCAAGTCAAACTCTAGGCAATTGTCAACTCAGCAGACATTCAGACTACATTATCGAATGTGCCGCAATTAGTATGCAATTTGTTCTCAAAAGGACCCGCACTGAATTAGGGTTACACTAAGTTCTCAGACAAAAATGTAAGAGAATTTTTTAATGCAGAAAGCGTTGTTTGCGCTATTGCCAAAAGAAATAAAAATCTCTAAAAGATGTCGTTTAAGGAATATCCAGTAGCGGAACTGCTCACAGTTGTTAAAGAGAAGAGTCTATGAATGTGGCATGAAATTTAGCACACCTAAAAGTCAAACTCTTTCATAAGCGCGAAATCATCAAATACGGAATTTTGTAAAGTCTGTCAGATGGAAAAATTCAAACCGTTTCCAAGAAGTGAAAACAGAAGTTCAATACCTGGAGAATCATTGCATGCAGACTTATACGGACCCATGGTCAAATCATTTGGCGTTTAATGAAAGACGATTACATTCAATACCGAACCATATATTTTCGCAAAGCAAAGTCGGAACTTTCGACATAAATATCAGCTTTCTTGCAAAAAGTTGGGGTAACTACTGGAAATAAGGTAAAAGTAAAGAATTGGAAAAGTTGGCTGAATCAAAGGGAATTACGCACCAGTAAACAATTCCTTACACGCCTCAAAAAAATGGACGCGCGGAAATGGAAATGCGCACCATAATGGAGGCAGCAAGGACCATGATGTTTGGGAAAAATCCGGAAAAACCTTTTCGAGCAGAAGCCCTCAATGCACCAGTCTATATAATCAATAGGACAGGAAAGAGTCCAATGAAAGGTAGCACCCCATTTGCGCACCATAATGGAGGCAGCAAAGAACTATGATGTTTAAAAAAAAATCTGGAAAATCTTTTTGGGCAAAAGCCCTTAAAGCATCAGTCTATATAATCAATACGACAAGAAATAGTCCAATGAAGGGTAGCACCTTAATTGCGCACCATAATGGAGGCAGCAAGGAACTATGATGTTTGGGAAAAATCTGGAAAACCTTTTTGGGCAGAAGCCGTCAATGCATCAGTCTATATAATCAATAGGACAAGATATAGTCCAATGACAAGTAGCATCTCAATTGCGCACCATAATGGAGGCAGCAAGGAGCCATGATGTTTGGAAAAAATCTGGAAAAACCTTTTTGGGAAGAAGCCGTCAATAAGTCAATGTATATAATCAATAGGACAGGAAATAGTCCAATAAAAAGTAGCACCCCATTTGCGCACCATAATGGAGGCAGCAAGGAACTTTAATGTTTGGGAAATATCTGGAAAAACCTTTTTGCAGAAGCCCTCAATGCATCAGTCTATATAATCAATAGGACAGGAAATAGTCCAATAAAGGTAGCACCCCATTTGCGCAACATAATGAAGGCACCAAGAAACTACAATGTTTGGGAAAAATCTGGAAAAACCTTTTTGGGCAGAAGCCCTCAATGTATCAGTCTATATAATCAATAGGACAGAAAATAGTCAAATGAAAGGTAGCAGCCTATTTGCGCACCATAATGAAGGCATCAAGGCGCTATAATGTTTGGGAAAAATCTGGAAAAACCTTTTCCATTCAAACACGAGTTAATTGAAGATATTTGGTTCAAAAGTTTTTATCGACGTTCTAAAAGAAAAGAGAAATAAACTTGATCCAACGGCTAAAAAGAGCATATTTGTCGGGAACAGCGAAGAAGCGAAGAAGTTAAAGATATACTTACCAAAAGAAACCCCGTCGTAATCGCTCGAGACGTTGTTTTTGTGCCCGAAACACACCAACCCAGGAACACCAAAAAAGTCAATAAGAGAGTGAAAATATTTGTCAAAGAATCTGAGGACAAAGAAGTTAGTCAAGAAGGCAAGGCCGATGTACCTAAATAGTACACTGATGGGGAAGACCCGGAGCAGCAGGGGTACCTGAAGAACATGAACTGTAGGTAGTCAACGAAGATGCACCAGAAGAAATGATTAGAGGTCTACGACCCAGACACAACATAAAGCTTTCCGCCTACCTACAAGATTACGACACCAGCTTGTTTGCGTACGATGTTGGCTCATATAGACGTAGATGAGCCAACATCATTTGTATGATGTTGGCTCATCTACGTCTAGATGAGCCAACATCATACGCAAAAGCAATCGCAATCGCGCTATCGATCAAGATGAGTAAACAGTACCTGAGAAATTGTTGATAAAACGCGCGATAGCAAAGTACTCGACAATAAATTTGTGTTCAAGGTCAAACGTGGCCAGCACGGTAAATTGGCTAAATATGAGTGTCGCAAGAGCATTTCAACCAAGTGTGTTAGAAGACATTTACTCACCGGTTGTAAAATTAAGTACCATACTGTTGCACCAGCTAGACATTTGCAATGCTTACCATATAAACTTAAATAGAAAATATTCATGCATTTGCCAGAAGGCTGTAGTATGCCAAAAGGAAAAGTGTGCAAATTGATAAAAGCTATTTATGACTTAAAAAGGGCACCGTTATATTGGTACACCAAATTTGTATTAATTTCAAATTTAAAAAGTTAGTCAGATGTTTGTCTATACATCAAAAGTAATGGCCAAGATTATTTTTATGTATGTGTTATGTTGATGATATTGTAATAACGGGATCAAATAAAGGTCAAGTAAGAATGTTAAAATTAGAAATGCCAAAAGTTTCAAAAATAACTATATTTGACGATAATCAAAGTTCAATCAAGCTTTGAAGTTCAATAAGCAATGAACAACTTAAAAGAATAAAGCATATTGAAATTAAATTTCACTTTTTTAAGGAAAAGGTAAAATCCGGGCTCATTGATAATGTTTATTTGAAAACCACCGTCCAATAGGCTGATATATTGGCAAAACCTCTGCACAATGTCTCTTTCAGGACAATAAGGAAGCGCCTATTGTCATGAAATGACAAAACTTACTTATTAGTTAATAATTACTACATATGTTATATTTTTATATACAAAAATAGGAAACAGTCGTGATTGAGGGGAGTATTAAGTTTGGCAACACGGTGTAAAATACAACTGGCAACGCTGTAATGTGTGCAGCTAATGTAGACGTTGCCTTACCGTTCGCTTTATAGGAGTAAAGCAAAATCCAATAGATTTTGCCTTTGAGATGGGGATAACAAACCCACATGATCAATGGCAGCCAATAACAAGTATTCTGTCGAATTATGGATCAAATAAATTATATTGCCGGTAGAAATAAGTTTATTAATGAAGGAAAAGCAGTTTTTATGGCCAGGCACTGTGTATAATTGATATAATGTATTGTTTATGTTGAGGTTATTTTAAAAGCAGGCACGAGAGTGACAGTTTACAATAACATTGATCACATTGGTTTTGTTTTCCCCATTTGAGCAGTTCAAAATTTATCACCAGATGTCAGCTACTTTGTTGATTTTCTACCAATCTTGTACCTAATATATTTACTTTTGTTCCAGTTGTTTGTGTTAATACATAAATCATTTTATACGCCTCTGCAGTTAAAAACAAATCATAGTAATGACTTATTTTGGCCAACAATGCAGTGCAGCACGTTTGTCTGCAAATGTTGGATATAAGTACATATGAAAATATTGATGGCACCAAAGGGAATATATAAGACAAAATTCATGAAATACTCGAGCAAATGCTGCGGAATGCAATGCATAATTCCACACAACTGAAGAGAGCTTTGCATACTATTTTTCATTAATAAAATTGAATATTTCCAGTTTTTATCACTTAAGTTTATTAAATTTTAAAAATAAATTTCAATATGTTTACAACAAAACAAAATAATAAATCCGTTCCATTAATTGCTTTCTTTACGAACAATACAAATATTGCCATCATAACATTACAAACATGTTAAAGCAATAATCGTAAATCTCGAAATATAATGCGTTCTAACATGGCCGTACAAATAAATTACTTGCGGCAGTAAAACAAATAAATGGAATAGTATAGATTTACTATTAACCTAAAAATGCATAACAAACTCGATAACGGTAAACTTCAAGCTATTTGCTTCTAATTTATTCATCAATAATAATACTACATCTAAAAATACTTACATTACATTAATCGTGTTGTAAATCATTGGAAGTTATTCGGGTCAAGGTTTATTTGTATTTACCAAGCTTTTCGGAATGAGTTTTAAGTTAAATATAAATTTATCGTCTCAAACTTGAAAACTGTCCGAATTTCTAGATAAACAAAAATATCGCAAAAATATTAAATTACATTGAAAGGTGTTTTCTTTTCATTTTGAAAATATAAAATGTGAAAACTCCACAAAATATAAGATACATAACTAACTTATCTTATCTACAAACCAAATTATATTATTATTAATCATTATCAATCCAAACCAAATTTCATTATTATTAATCATTATCAATGGCAATAAAATTATTTGGTTTGTAGATAAGATTAGTTAATTATTTATCTTATATTTTGTGGAGTTTTCATATTTTATATTTTCAAAATGAATATAATTAACTTCCGCCAAATAAGGAATATTGAATAAATCTTTTTTTGTTAAAATGACAAAAAAAATACAGATTAATGTGCGGAATTATGGAACATTCAACTGACACAATATGCTTGGCTGTTGTTTTTGCGGATTTTTAGCGATATAAAAAAACTTCATGGATTACGCAAACGTAGATGTAAATATTGATGTATCGCATTTGCTGAAAATAAAAATGTTTCAACATATTTCAGTGCTAAAAAAGCTACGAAAGACTTAATGTAATATATTTAGACAAGCACTCAATAAAATCACTTTAAATTTTCTGAAATAAAAAAGGATCAATTTGATATAATATAAAACTTACTAAAATGAAAAAACAAACGATTAATATAATATATTAATTTTTCATCAAAAAATGACATTATTAATTACATAGATTGTTCATTGACCAGCTACCCAAACTGGATATTACTTTTGTGACTAAACTTTTGAAATTAAAAACACTTTTTAACCTGCTATATATATGTTCATTTAATAGTTTATTTAAAGCATCAAATAATAAATCTAATTTATTATTATTATTATTATTATTATTATTATTATTATTATCTCTGGTACCCAGCGAGATTTTTCTTTTCCATGCTGTTTTTTATTTGTAGTAGAATAAAACAATCTAAATTTGACATTTTGTATTTTTTTACTTGATATTTCATCATAAAAGGGTTTTTAAAATAAAACAAATCGGTGTTATTCACTCACTTGCTTTATAGATTATTGCTTCCTTGTACAATTATGGTTCGTCAAATGCAAGAAAACCATATTGATATACCATACTTTGTACAAAACAAAATTCTTCCAAAATCCTGTGGCTCTGTTCTATACTAGGCACTTTATTTTGATTAATCTAGAAGATTTGAGCAGCGTCGTAACAAAGGCGGGGCAAGACTAGGTTTGGCCCAAACAAAGGATACCCATCACTTAAAAGTTTATGATTTCTTAAACTTTGCAAAGTTTATTTTATTGTAGTTGACTTTACTTGTTGAAACATTTAATTTATATTAATTGTAATGATTAAAAATAAGGTCTTTCGTCTATAAAAATATTTTTAGCGCTTCAAAACTGGTCAAAATTCATATTTTTGGGCACCAATCCAAAAAAAGTCTTGAAATTCTTTTATTCTGCAAATATTATTTTTAGATATTTTGCCGATAATTATAAAGCATATATTGAAGCCTTCCCGCTTCTAAATTGATTTTTTAACTTGTAAATATAAAAAATGCAGTTTTTGAGCAACTGTAGCAAAACAGTTGAAGTTATAGGAGAAAATCAGCAAAGTAGCTGACATCTGGTGTTAAATTTTGAACTGCTCAAATGGAGAAAACAAAAGCCATGTAGACTATCTTAGTCATAGCGGCTTTTAAAATAACCTCAACAACATAAACAATACATTATATTAACTATACACAGTGTCCTTAAAAACCGCTTTCCTTCATTAGAAAACCTATTTCTATCAGCAATATAATTTATTTTATCAATAATTCGAACTGACAGAATACTTGTCATTGGCTTCCATTGATCATGTGGGTTTGTTTTCCCCATTTGAAAATCTCAAAAGCACCATCTATTGAATTTTTCTTTTCTCCTATTAGATATTTCTTTACCTGGATTATATTGTTACATGATTTTTAGACCGATCGGTATTTCAAAATGTATTCATTATATCTCCTAATTGCTTTTAAAGCTTCAAAACAACTTGAAATTGCTATTCTCAAAGGTCTACAAATTTTTTTCACGTGCTTTTGAAGCTTAAAAACAACTTGAAATTGCGATTCTCAAAGGTCTACAAATTTTGTTATATATTTTCTTGACCGATGGGTATTTCAAAATGTATTCATTATATCTTCTAATTGCTTTTGAAGCTTCAAAGCAACTTGAAATTGCGATTCTCAAAGGTCTACAAATTGTTTTCACGTGCTTTGCCAATAGATCATAAACTTAATTTTTTCCATCTCGCTTCTAAGTTGGTTTTTGTGTTCAAAACTGCTTGCAGTTGCTGATTTTGAGCACACGTCAATAAAGAACCAACAAATTTGATTAATTTAGCATCTAAAATATAGTTGAGATGTTTTTAAAACCATTTTGGTTTTATAAAACTAGTCTTCCTGTCTTTAAAATGCTTTTTGAATGTTGAAACTGCTATTTTAAGTGACCAATCTAAACTACTAACCTAACCAACCCAAACCTAAAAATTAATTTTAAATGTTTTCCTAACTATTTTGAATTTTGAAATATAAGCTTCCTCTTTTTAAATTGCAACTTCAAAACTGTTATTTAGCCACCAATCATAAAACAATTAAGGTCTTTATGCAGACCACTAAGTACAAGTTATTTTTTTTTTGTGTTTTGTTAACCATTCCTCGGTTTACAATCAAATCTTCCTATTTTTAAATTGCATTTTGAGCTTAAAAACTGCAATTTTTAGTTACCAACTAAGAAAAAGTTAATTATTACAGGAACTCTAGAACACATTTCGAACATGATCTAGTAAAGTCTAGAATAGTGGTTTAAGCATAAAGTATAATTTATTAGAATCTAAAATATTATATTGAGCATAGAAGATAATTCAATAGATTCTAGAATGTTTCGATTATAGATAATAATTTAATTTAATCTAGAATATTGTTTCAAGTAAAGAACATGATTTAATAGAATCTAAAATATAGTTCCATCAATTTTTTAAAAAATTATAATTTATAATTTTGTTATTAGAGCAGTTCCACAACAAATTTCGAACATGATCTAGTAGATCTTAGAATAGTGGTTTAAGCATAAAGTATAATTTATTAGAATCCAAAATATTATATTGAGCATAGAAGATGATTCAATAGATTTTAGAATGTTTCGAGTATAGATAATAATTTAATTTAATCTAGAATATTGTTTCGTCCATTTTTTTTTTAATTATAATTTATAATTTTATTATTAGAGCAGTTCCACAACAAATTTCAAACATGATCCAGTAGAGTCTAGAATACTATTTTAAGTGTAAAGTATAATTTATTAGAATCTAGAATATTATATTGAGCATAGAAGATGATTCAATAGATTCTAGAAAGTTTCGAGTATAGATCATAATTTAATAGAATCTAGAATATTGTTTCTAATAAAGAACATGATTTAATAGAATCTAGAATATACATCCATCAATTTTTTAAAAAATTATAATTTATAATTTTATTATTAGATCAGTTCCACAACAAATTTCAAACATGATCAAGAAGAGTCTAGAATAATGTTTTAAGTATAAAGTATAATTTATTAGAATCTAGTACATTATATTGAGCATAGAAGATGATTTAATAGATTCTAGAATTTTTCGTGTATTGATAATAATTTAATAGAATCTAGAATATTGTTTCAAGCAAAAAACATAATTTAATCGAATCTAGAATATAGTTCCATCAATTTTTTATTTAAATTATAATTTATAATTTTATTATTAGATCAGTTCCACAACAAAATTCAAATATGATCTAGTAGAGCATAGAATAATGTTTTAAGCATAAAGCATAATTTTAGAATATTATGTTGAGCATAAAAGATGATTCAATAGATTCTAGAATGTTTCGAATATAGATAATAATTTAATAGAATCTAGAATATTGTTTTAAGCAAAGAACATTTATTTAATAGAATCTAGAATATAGTTCCATCATTTTTTTAAAAGTATAATTTATAATTTTATTATTAATAGGAGTTCCATAACAAATTTCGAACATGATCTACTACATTCTAAAATAGGTTTTTAAGCATAGAGTATAATTTAATAGAATCTAGGATATTGTTTTCAGTAAAGTACATGATTTAATAGAATTTAGAATATAGTTCCATCCCTTTTTTTTAATTATAATTTATAATTTTATTATTAGAAGAGTTCACAATAAATTTCGAACATGATCTAGTAAATTCTAAAATAGTTTTTTAAGCATAGGTTATAATTTAATAGAATCTAGGATATTATTTCAAGTAAAGAACATGATTTAATAGAATCTAGAATATAGTTCCATCACTTTTTTTAAATTATAATTTATAATTTTATTATTTGAGGAGTTCCACAACAAATTTGGAACATGATCTAGTAGATTCTAAAATACTTTTTTGAGCATAGAGTATAATTTAATAGAATCTAGGATATTGTTTTGAGTAAAGAACATGATTTAATAGAGTTTAGAATAATGTTCCATCACATTTTATTAATTATAATTTATAATTTTATTATTAGAGAACTTTCAAACATAATTTAGTAGAGCTTAGAATAGTTTTTCAAGCATATACTAAAATTTAATAGATTCTAGAATGTTTCAAAAATAAATCATGATTTAATAGCACCTAAAATATTGTTTTAGTAAAACATGACTTAATAGAATCTAGAATAATGTTAAATCAATTTTTTTAAATTACATACATAATAATAAGTAAAAGGTTTGCATAAACTAATATCCAAAAATGATTTTTCGATGATTTATTAACCATTGTGAGATTTGGAATAAAATAGTTTTGTTTTTCAATTTTAGCTGGTATTTTTGGATACAAAATAGTTGCAGCTTTAGCCGGCACTGCTACCTAAAAGACATTATTATGTGTTTTTTCTAATTACATCAGTCTTTAAAATTGTACCTTTCTGCCTTTGAATCCCATTTTGAGCTATTTTTAGGCACCGACTACTGAAAGGTTGTAGTCCGAAAACATTTTACAACCTCAATGTTATGTTTAGATATTTTGCCAAAAATTCCGCAAGATCTTGCTGCCTCTATATTGAAATAAATATTTAAAAAAATATAAACAATTATTATATACAATATTCGTACTTTTTTTTATTTATCAACTTTTATTTATAAAGTCGAAGTTTTGGAGGCTTGATAGGCATTCTTACTGTTGTTTTATCAAATACTTCAAAGTAGGTCTAAATTGCCTTATAAACTTCAAAACCGACAAAAATTGTTATTTTCGTGCAGCAACCACAAAACAGCTAAAGCTTTTGTACTTATCAAGTCCTATCCATTCTTTTTACGCTTTTTGCCTCCAATTCCGAGGTCTCCCATTTTGTTTTAATTGGTTTTTGTTGCTTTGAAATTGCCTTTTCTGTGAACCAATTAGAAAATAATTGAAGTTTTTGATCATTTTCTTCTCTCAAACTTAGTTTTAAATGTTTTGAAAGTCATTTTGTGGCTTGCAATCTAGTCTTCCTGAAAATAATTTGCCTTTGAATTATCAAATTTTGCAAAAATTGGTATTTTTGTCAAGCAATTAAAGTTTTTGTACCAATTGTTATTTATAAATTATTTTTAGATGTGTTGATCATCGTTGAGATATGTAAAACTGTCTTCCTGTCTGTAAATTATTTTTGGAACTTTAAAGATTGTTCCAAATATTTATTCTTTTTGCACCAGTTGCAAAATAAATGAAGCAAATAAAATTTTGTATCGTAATTTTTTTATATCTTGCTTTTCATATTGCTTCATTTTTCGCGATTTTATTCATTTCACCAATAGTTGCAATTTCGTAGTAGTTGAAGCACCTCTATATAAAGAAAGCATTTTAAACATAAAACATTTTCCATACAAATAAAGCAAGTAAAATAAAAATTTTGAAAAAAATCAAAGTACGTACAGGATGGCCAAATTTGTACGATTATTTGGAATTAGAGAAATGCTAGAAGAATTCTGATAAGGTTATCTCGACTAATTTTCAAACTAGGTTAATGGTAGTAAGCACATTTTTCTATAATTTTTAGTTTCCAAGGAAAACATAATTTTTCGAAATTAATTCTATTGTGGCTTCTATTTGGTTTATTTCGTAAGTTATGGGAACGAAACTAACATATCTTAGGGGCACTTTTTTAGGTAGAATCCAGTGACGTAGTCAGTATTTTTTCCGACTTTACATTTTTGAGATATTTGATCAACTTCTTTTCAAATGGAAACTATAGAGCGCTATATTTTTATAAAATGTAGAATTTTATTCTGATTTCAACGATATATAGTTTATTGGGCTTGCAGTTACTAATAACAAATTTTCTTTTATTTTTCAAAAAACGTGATTTTAAATCCGCCTTGGTGTGGATTTAAAATATTTTTTTTACATGTTTGTGCTTTACATGATTCACACAACGTTATAGGCATTTATGTGAAATTGTAAAAGTTTATTTATAACAAGTAAAATAAAAAAAACTTGTATTAAATAAAAATAGCTTTTTCACGTTTTCTTGGAAACTAAAAATTATAAAAAAATCTATTTACTATCATTAAACTTATCTCAGAAAATTGGCTCCATACAACCTTAACAGAATTCTTCTGGCATTTCTAGTTTCCAAGATAGCTTATAGTAACGTCCAAATTTGTTCACCCTGTACATACTTTGATTTCTTTCAAAAATATTAACATTTGCTTTTTTATATCATGAAAATGTTTCATGTTTGAAAATGCTTTCCTTCTAATTATTTTTCAATTTTTGAGCAATTTAGAACTTTAAGCGTAGAGTATAATTTAATAGAATCTAGGATATCGTTTCAAGTAAAGAACATGATTTAATAGAGTCTAGAATATAGTTCCATCAATTTTTTTAAATTATAATTTATAATTTTATTATTAGAGCAAATCCACAACAAATTTCGAACAAGATCTAGTTGAGTCTATAATAAGCGTTGCCAATGTATTCATTTTATTTATTTCTGTAAAATTTAACCCGCACATATTTTCATAACATTTTGAAATGATTTCGTTTTTATAATAATTGCCGTTTGCAAAAAAAAATTAAATTATACCAGAAAATTAATACAATTTGAATTTAACTTCAATTAATTTAGTTCAACTAAAATTTCAATTTTTTTACCTCTTAAGGAATCGTTAGAACTAGGTACTAAAATAGTACTATTTTTATTCAGAACCATAAAAAATTCTCTTTCCAATGAAAACTCCGAACGGAACCCAAACTATGAATATTCTTTTCCTTTTTGAGCTGCTCAATCAGCTCTAGATAAATAAAAAATATCGTTTATTTTGATAGAAATTATCGTTTATTTTGATAATTTCTTTTTTACTTCTCTAGAGCTGATCAAAAAGGAAAAGAATGTCCATAGTTTGGATACCAAAAGTAATAGCTTCTTTATTGGAAAGCAACAAAATTTTACTATAAAGAAGAAGAGGAAGGTTTGACTATAAAATTGTACAAAAATGTGCCACGTTAGCCAGCTCTGCAATTTCAGCAGAGCAGAACCAAATCTTTCTCTACTTCTTTATAATAAATATTTGTTGCTTTCCAATCCTTCAGAAGCTATTACTTTTGGTACCCAAACTATAAATATTCTATTCCTTTTTGAGCATGAGCCAATTTTTTAAGTTAAACGTTCAGGATAAAATAGGAGTGCAATGTCCTCAGATTACAAAACAATGAATTGGGCAAACATTTAAACTATATAAAACCCCATTCAAGACAAAACTAATGTATTTGGGTATATTTGCTCAACTCAATAATGTATGGCTGCTGTGTAGAAGAGATCTAGAAACTAGCAAAGAAAACTGAAAACATTTAGGGCAAACATGGTTTATCACTATTGCGTTATAGTAATAAAGCAAGATCTCGAAATACGTCAAATGATGGAAACCTGAAATACCAAAAAAATTAAAATAAAAATTTAACTAAAATTGATTTTTAGCAAAATATTTTTTCTGGAAAATAAAGATTTGGCTTTTATCTTCAGAACAAACAAAAAACGCAACAACTAAAATATATAAAAATGCATTTATCAAATTTTTCTTCAAATTCAATATTGTTTGTAATATTTGAAATTAGAAATAAATAGAACAAAAATTAGAATGTTTTTAACAAGAAAAATTTTATTTATTAAAAATAATAATATAAGCGATTTGAGTTTCGACTTATGAAGCTCATTATCAAGTTTAATCAATAAAATTTTTGTGGTTAAAAACATTCTAATTTTTGTTTTATTTATTTCAAATAATGAAGTACCACATAGTAGAGGTCCAAACCATCCTTATGATTTAAAATTAATGTAATACTGTATAACAAACCTGCAAAAAGCTATTTTAGCTGTCACAAAATGTTCCGGTTGGATTGCCTTCCAATTTAACAAACCCGATATCAACTAAGCAATACATCAAACATATGATGGGAACGTGAAATCGAATCATGAATAATTGCAGCATCAAATGTAGCAGTTGTTGGCTTCAATATTCCGCACCTACGGATTAAAAAAGTAATCAGCAGTAATAAAACAACGTAAACTGTAATCTTTTTATTATCTCTCATTCTTCCACATAGTGTCATTGTTA
>JARJEC010044636.1:0-15224 GCA_030264575.1 Tachinus sp. AB-2021 | reverse complement strand
TGTAATAATTTTACTATACATTTTATTAATTTAAAATTAAATATAAACTAAAAGTTATTGTAATTAAATAAAAATGAAAACATAAAAATTATACTGATGTTTAAGAGTCCGTTTCAGTATGACAAGTTGCCTAATTTTTTGTAATTTTTTGTAATGTTCATCTCCAAAAATAAAACTAATCAAAACAATTATTTTATTAAATGATGAAATAAAAAATACTTGTATAAACAACAAGTAATAACATTGTCAATTAAAATGTGTTCAAGAAAAGAATAACTTATAACTTATATATAATATATATATATATAAACCTTCTCAAATGCTACTTCTCCGAAACTACTTATTTAATTTGAATTTTGTAAACGGAAAATTCATTTCCAGATATGATATTATATTGCAAAAATTTAACTACATTTTCTTTAAATCATTCTTCGCAAATTATTCAAATAGTTTTGTATATTATAAAATTTCTTTTAAGAGATAATTGTAAAACATAAATTATTCAAGATTATGCAACTTGTCATACTGAAACGCGTCCTTAAATTATTTGACACAAAAAACTCACCCATATTTATGAATTAAGTAAAAATACAAACTGAAGCTTACCTGAAACAAAAAGGAACATAATTAGTTAAATTAATTTATATATTTTGATCGATAACTAATAATTCTAGTTCAAAGGCCAGTGACTTGTTTGGGTTCTAATTTTTGCAGTCATACATTAATAAAATTATTAAATGAGTGTAGTGAAAAATATTAAAATAATTATTTAATAAATTTCATATATAAAAAAGGATTTAAGTGATTTGTATTCATGACAAGCAAGTCGAACAAAAAACTTTAGACACTTGCCTTTTTCAATTATAGATAAGCTATATGATCTATTTTAATAAATATAACATTCAAACAAAAAACAATGCTAATATTTTAAAGCTC
Source organism: Tachinus sp. AB-2021 (assembly GCA_030264575.1). Taxonomy (NCBI): domain Eukaryota; kingdom Metazoa; phylum Arthropoda; class Insecta; order Coleoptera; family Staphylinidae; genus Tachinus; species Tachinus sp. AB-2021. The sequence continues at coordinate 14,288 of JARJEC010044636.1, read as the reverse complement.
ACAGGCCAACGTTTAAAGGATTCAGAATTTATTGACTAACTGAACAATAATATTAATGATCGGTGCAAAAATTTAGACAAAAAATTACTAAATCTAATTTAGCCCAGTACTACGTTTGTTTTACAATTCGGTTTATTCCCAGTTCAACCGCCAGAAATTGGAAACCAAAAACTATTCAAAATACAAAACAAAAAATGATAGTGAGGACGGATTCTCTCTCATGATTTTAGTGTGTCTGTGTGTCAATTCCAGCGATAAAAAACGATCTTATTACTTATTACCCTTATTTTTTCTATATCACTACTTAATAGATCGTTGAATTATGAATATAAATCTGAATCAGCAATTAACTGATTCAGATTTTTGAATACGTGATTCGGCTAAATTTGAAATTTATTAAATTAATATACATAAATAATATTTTCGGCATTTTTTGTAATTGACAACAAAATGTAAAAGCAGTTACATATTTTCTAATAGTTATAAAAAATTAAAGGTTATTAAACTGTCCCAATTTAATTGTATTGAAAAATTCCCCGAAAAATTGAATCAAATTGAAAATAATATTTCTAAATATGTTATTGCACAACCATTGCAAATTATTTCTAAAATATATAATGTTGTAAAATGCCAATGTAAAGTACAGTCTATAATCCTAACCGGGGTCCTAACCTAGCACACGCCAAAGTAATCAGCTTACAAATGATGCTAAGTACTGAATTTAATTCAATCGATAACTATTTTCTAAGTTAATTATTATTTAAGTATAAAAGTATTTTTATTGTATACTTGATTGATATTAAACATGAACGTATACAAAATAGATCGGATAATTGAAAGATTAAAATATAAATTCTGTAGATTCTAACGGCATTTCACTATAAATTGCAATCACTTAAAGAAGCATAGTCAACATAATTAATAGATATCAGTTTTAACAATATCAAATAAAGTGATGTATTGTTTAAGCCGTAATGACAACTATAACAACACTGATCTTAACTTATTAAAATATAACTAAATAAATAACTTGCCCTGTATGGTTATAAAACAACTCTGTATGCTGATGCAAAATCTATAAATATGATTCCTTCGTTAACACTAGCTAGAAGGTAAACAAATATTAGAATCCCGATCACATTTGCAATATTGCATGCGTTATAAAAATAATACAAGGCCGTTCTCCACAAGGTCGGCAATTCCCATATCGTATTAACTAAGCGCAAAATTAGGTACAAAGAAAATAAAAACTCGCCCCCAATTAATTAACATCGACAGGGAAGCTAAGATCCCACATATCAATTAATTAATATTAAAAAACATACAAAGCACACGCCGTCAAGCGCCACGAAATTGAACAGCTGAGTCTGTTTAAAAACATCCACATAGGTTGGTTTGTCTTTGTTAGTGCATTATCAATATGCAATAAAAATCGTAGCTTTTTAGTATTTTTATAAATATTTATTGTATCTGAATATGTCGCACGGCATTGATATTAAATGTGTATTTAAAATCGGCATTGATCTAAATAGAAGTGTAGTCGTATGGATTTATTTGCAATATCTAATTATTGGGTAGGTAGTTAAACTTTTTTCAAATTAGTATGTATTTATGTCAAAACTTTATAAAATAGAAAAAGTTCATAAGTAAAAATATGTTGATGATATACCAAAGAATGTTATAAGAAATACCATATTATAGTGAATATCTTGAAAGACTTTTTTGCCTTTCAAGATATGAATAAAACAAAATTTTGTTTCAGACATGGATTATCAACTTCTGATGAAACTTCAAAATAGTCATATATACAGGTTTAGTCAAAAGTCACGGAATGGTGAAATAACTTGGCAATTTGAATAGATTTTTTTTATTTGTCAAGATTATATGGTTAAATACAAAAAAATTTTCTCTGGCGCTTTCATTTTATATTTATTTCCGTTCATTTCTGGAAATTAATTTATTTGTTTTAACATTTTAACTAAATAATAAAATAAATTTGATTCAATTCTCCTATTGACTATCAATACAATGCCAAACAAAACATTGCAAATGTAACACATGTAAACATTGACTCTTACATTGTATTGCAAAAATTAATCGAAATAGTATTATTTACAAAAACGCTGATATTGGCAGATAGTGTTCCATTGTTCTCTTATCACATTTATAGATAAAGAATAATATACAAACAGAATTGCGTTGCTTTGCGCAATTATTTATTATGCATAGATTTGAATTAATTGTCACATAAATTCGCATAAATATTATAATTAGAATGTGCGAATATGTTGTTAGTCTCTAGTTCAATGTCAAATGATAAGGACGCAATCTGTTTTAATGCGTTTTATCGGCGAAAGACTTTGAAGCAATCTTAGTCACGGATCGCATTTCGCAAACATAATCAACGCACTGTTAGCAATGTTGCGCGTCGCGTTTTAGAATGAATATATTTTGCGACAATATATAATAAATTTATAGTATTTTTTGTTATTATTTTTGATATTATTTTAGTAATATAATAATGATGAATATAATGATTGCTGTCCGTGCAATTTAACTACATTCATGTTGCAAATAAGTAACATTCTATTTATAATTAAATCACAAATGCAAGAAAATCTTTTAACAAATTCCATGAAATTTCGATTAATGCTTATTTTAACCAATTAATCAAATTAATTACAACTTTAGTTATCAATATATAAAATATTATACTTGAAATAAATTTCATAATTTAAAAGCCTATTCTATTCTATATAAGAAATGGCAATAAATTATTCAATATTCCAATTAAAATCGACTTATTTAACATAATTAATGCAAGACAATATTCGCCAAAAATGATCGAAGCAGCAAACAGTGCCACTGCCACAGTTGTGCATCGTAAAACTGCAGAAAATTTCATTGCTACTCCAGTTTTGCTAGATTTGGAAGTCCTGTGGGCGCATTTTATTCCCCAAACTTTACGCAATTATATACAAAATGTTAGCCTACACGTAAAAGAAGTTTTATGTGCATTAATTAAAAAAATATATCAATAGCTCAGGAAAGCCGATAAATAATGCCCTGAAAACCTTGTCCTCTTTTCTCCGGTAAATTGATCCTTGTGTGCAATCTATGCGGATTTTGTTAGAATTAATTCGCCATGTTGTTGTTTATATTCGCAATATATATTATTACTAACAAATATTTCATTAAATAAGCCTTAATGAACCACTGCTAAGATAAAGAAAAAAACTGAAAAATTCTATTATTTAAATGATCATTCTCAAAACCTTTCTCACCAAGAAAACAAAACAAAACAACAAACGCGTTAAGGACGGGATATAAAAACAACAAGAAGACTTTTTAATATCCCGTTGGATAACCCCAAACTTTAAAATTAAGCGCTGATATGCAAACATTTTTTGTTTCGTTTAGATTGCCCAATATTATAAAACCTACATACAACAAAAAATCTTGGAAACATCGCTTTTTCTAGATTTTGACAGTTTTCAAAGGCACAATAACTAAAATAACTAACTAAGAATACAGAGTTGACTACATAAAGCGTTATTACTTTTTTCTAATTGTTAAAAAACAAACATTACTCGTTCTATTGTTTTCAAGGTCAATTTTATTTTCTTAAATGGAACCCCTAACATCTTTTTGTACAAAATCATATGTTCAGTTAAACATTGAAAAACTTTATTTGAATTATTTTTATCGTAATTCAATTATCAAAAATCAAATTAGACAATTTACTGAATTTTCAAGAAATTATAAAAAATACGAAATTTTAAAAACTAATTAAATATTAATATAGAAGAAGAATCAAATTTATTATTTAACAACGAGAAGAAATTACATTGCGTATATCGTAGCAATTTGCGTAGTACAACTTGTAATACTAGTAATTTAATACTGAAAGTATAAAGTAAAAAAAAAAGAATAGTGAATTAAAACGTATATGCAATTAAACAACACTACAGTAGATAATCATCTTCGTATACTAAAATGAGTAGCTTTGGTCAATATGCAAAGTAATTTGGTTTCGTGTTTGTAAAACGTCTTTGCACAAGAATACATTCGTTTGTTTTTATATATTAATACCAATGACTTGTATCATGTAGTTAAGGAAATTTTCTTAACCTATTAATTGAATAATATTTTTAAATTGAGAAAAAATCAAACAAAATATGAATGTAAAATAACAAAAGATATACAAAAATAATAATAAATAACAAAAACAAAACAAAAATAATAAAATACCAGAAAAATATAACCAATTAAGCAAAAAAAAAATATAAAAATTAAATTTTGGTCACGCGTCCCTAGATGTAAAATGGTATATAGAAAACAATAACCTGGTATACATGCAACAAATCTATAAAAGTCAATATAATATCGATGTTGAATTTAATTTATTATTAATAAATTTATGTTTGTCATTTTTTTTATTTTCCATACAAGTTTCACCACATATCTATAACCAACGTGCATAATCTACCTTAAATAACATCTAAATATTTTTATCCAGACATATAGCAAATACCATTATTATCACTAATCTAAGTACACATTAAAATTGTGTCTGTAAAATCGGGCGACACTTGTCGACCGGCGTTCGATTGTTTTGTAAATATTTAACTGCATTGGTTCGGTAGAAAAATAAATTAACTTGACTTTCGTAACAAGCAATTGATGGTTTTATTGTGCCAATAAAGTATAAAAATATTAAATATAAATAAATAAAAATAGAATGCAATCGAGTATACGATTTGTTTGCACAAGTTTCAATCAAACAATAATCTCAAAGATTGTTTCATAATGCAGACTAACACCACTAAACTAAACTCTATATACCGGGTGTTTTACATGTAAAATCGTACTTTTGATATATCCTAATTCCGAGTAAACGTTAGATAAAAATTATCTATTATAAAAATTAACTATTATAAATATTATGTATAATTAAAACGGCAAGTGTATAAAAAGAAAACTACAAATAGTTATTAATATACCATAATTAATTGATTGTAGTATTGCTAAATGTAAAATACATTGACGTATCTATTGTTTCAATAAAAGTGCCCTTAATCTGAAAAAACAATAACTTTCACTTCAATTATTCAGCGGGTAATTACAAATCAAGAAAAATGTGAATCCGTTAATAAATTGTTCGTTGTTTTGTTACACGTAACAACTGCATTATCACTTTGAACACTTTTAATACATGTTTTTATTAAAAAATGTTCAAAATGTTGATAAAGACGTATTTGTTACCCTCGAAGTAAGAACTGCCCGGATTCGAACCCGGAACCCTTCCTGCCGTTCCAGTCAAGACACTAACCACCGACCCACTATTATAATATAATTAAACTGACTATATCTTAATTTTTCTACAAACCAATAAAATTATTTCAAGTGCTCATCATATGATAATACAACCAATCACATCATTATTATTGTGAAAATTTTTAATGTAGTATACTGATTTCATCAACGATCAGAATCTTTATATTTAAATAAATCGACCAATAGATTTGATTTATAGTGATAAAACTGGCTAACAATAAGTGGTAAAAAATTGATAAAACTGCACCTTGCTTTTACAGAAATAAACGGCTGATTCTGTGACATCGATGTCATTTAAAATCAATCTGACATTAATCTGACAATTAAACTGTATTTTACAGGATTGTAAGCATTATTTCGTAAGCATTACATCATGTAATTAATCATATAATAATCAGCTGTAATAAACACCAGATTGATTTTATACCAGAATATTTTTTATATGGCTCAAACTTATTTCCCATAAGAAAATTATTCTCAAATTAAGAAACGTAGGAAAAATCACAGCACTTCGTCTCGCGATTTTTCTATGCGCTTTCTGAAAAAATTTTCATGTGAATTAGGTTTTCGCAAAAAAAAACACCGGTAAAAAATCTACCTGTGTATTTATACCCAAAAATAATTTCTTGTTGATTCGTTGTTGCGGAAAGAGAAACAATGAAATAATTATAAAATTGGAATTAAGGTGTGATTAATTGAAAGTAATTTAATATAATATATGACATTGATTTTTGTACTCTAATTTATACTCGACTTATTTTTAAGAATACATATAATAATACATAAAAAATAGTCTAATCAAATACCACACAAGACTGAAACTAATCAAAAATAAATCTGTTTTTTTTCTCAAGTTTGTTGCCTGGCAAACTTTAAAAAAACTTGAATTATTCTCGCATTATTTTCAGACTCTTGTGTTATTACTAGAAAAAAATAAATGTCAACGTCAATATCATAATTTTTAACCGTATTGAATAAAAGCATACAGGAAATGAACGCGTTCCCAGTATAACTTAATCCCATTCGCTCACTGCATGTACCCCAATTCAAATTGTTACATTTTTAGCCTCTCCGCTTTTTCGGACTCATACCTCAAAATAAAAGTTTTCACTATTCAAAAATTAAATTTGCATTTAGCATGCAAACAAAAAACAATGAAAACTAAAATTTATACCAAATACCATCGAGATGTATAGTCATGCTAAAATAAATCTAGTATTAACATATTTGGTCTGTGTAACAAGGTCTTTTGATTCACACTGATTCATAACCAAAATGGTATTTGTCAATTGGTTAATGCTTGTATGACACTACGCAATTTACTATATCAGAAGTTGCAGTTTATTAAAATATTGGCTGCTAATTTAAATTCAACCAATGAAATTCCGTATTTCAATAAACTGTACAACTTTTAATACTATAAATTGCATAGTGTCAGACAAGCATAAGTAATATGAAAAGTCACCTTTACAACAAACAATTTTAGATAATTGCATAACTAGATATAAATTGTTTGTACTATATTTATGTGAGCAAAACTGTACATACTATATTCGAGTGTGGCTTTCCCGTGTATAGACAACGAGCCGACATATTGTGCTAAAAACGTACAGAGATAGACTAGACTAAAATATTGATCTAAAACTTATAATATTATTTAATATTATTGTTTATGTAAATAGTAACATAATTTAATTGGCTCTCCCCACCCTTGTACGTATTCGGGCCGTTTTACAATACATAGCGCTCACTCGACTTTTCAAATCCAAATACTCCAAATACAAATAAATAAAAACTTTTCATATGCTTACAAAAATTGCGGGCTTTAAGTGAAAAAACTTGCAAAAATAAAGTTTAAGATTTTCAAGTTTACTAGTGGCGTAAAATTCTCCGAAAACCAACGCGATCCAGGTCACGATCACGGTGACGGTCGCAATCGCGATCTAAAACAAGAATGTATTATAATACGATTACTAATCGTAACCGCAAGCGGGCATGTGATCACGTTGGTTTGCTCAGACTTAAAGAAGTTTTACTTAAAAAAAAAACGAAACCGAAACGATTTGCTTAAATTTCTTTTTTTTAAGTAAAACTTCTTTAAGTCTGCGAAAACCAACGCGGTCACATGCGCGGTCGCGGTTACGGTTGTTCAAGCAAACCAATAACCAAACCGTCATTATCTGAAATGTTTTAACCGCTTCAAAATCTGTGAACCAGAACCGAACCATTTACTTGTGCCGGTTCCATGCACTTAATTTATATTTTTTTGAATTCTTGAAAGATGTTAATAAAATGCAATAAAACACCTACCTATAACAAAATTCTCTTAAAAATAATTAGCATATTTTTGAATTTATGCAAACGTTTTCTTCAACAAGTAGATTAAAAAATAAAGTTAAAATGAAAATATTCAAATTTGTTTTATACAATTTCTTTTAGTAGATGTTACTTTTAAAAATCGTAATTAGTAGTAAACAGTGAAACACGCCCTATAAAATGTAAATAAACAAGGACTAAATTAGGTAAATGATGCGAAAAACTCATACCGGACACACCCATAACTGGGAAGCAAACGAGAGAATCCTGAGAATCTGACAAGCCCGCAGTCATCGCAACTATCATTCATTATAAAGCTTAGTTTTAAATTAAGATTATATCAATAAATGCCTTGCAGAACATTTTTTATCACTGAGTTGTATAGGTACGCAAGTAAACTGACCTAACTCAAATTATGACTTTTTGTCAAACGCACGGTTTTGCTTCTACTACTCATTATTGTGTTTGTTAAAATTAAAAAATTTGTTACATTTAAACTTTCTAGCGTTAGTTAAGGCAGTAATTCTTTGAAAGACTTCAATCCAGTATTTTAGTTATTAAATTATTTTTTCATAACACAAAATAATCCGAGCCAATTGTTTCATAAGAATTTTGCAAATTTATTCTAAATCTCGCAGTTTCATCAATATTTGATGTGCTTAATTGTTAGGTTCAATTTGTTTTATTTGTAAATATGTATTTAAAAATTTAACACCAGAACCACATGTTAGAAGAGACCTTGATCGGTAGCTATTTTTATATTGTTTAGCATATGTAACAAATCATCATCTAATTTTGAATATATAACTTTGAAATCAATATTATTTTGTATTATATCATTTCATAATTTAATATAAAACAAGCAAGGTTCGTTATAAAAATTAACAAAATCATACATATGCATATTATCAACTTTAAAATAGTAAAATTATTTAATAATCAAAAATAATAATTAATAATATTTTAATACATTAAAACGTTATCAGGTTGATTTGTAAAAATAAACATTAAGTACCTTTTTAAGAATTAAAAAAAAAATAAAATTTAATTTGTTTATTATTATTTATTAACTTTGACAATGTCATTTAATGCCGAAACAATTTTTTTATTTTTGTATTTATTTATGATATACAGGATGTCTAGGAAGTCCCGCCCGAGTCAAATATCTCGAGAAATATACATTAGATCGCAAAAACAAAAATTACGTTTTCTTAGTATTCTAAAAAAATCTATACAATAATACTAAACTTGATTTTCCTCCGTTGACACTAGGGGGTGAACTGCGGGGTAACTTTAGAATCTTAAATAGGAACTCCCATTTTTGTACTAAACGGTACGGCTACGTTACATTGCCATATATTACGCAAGTGTTAAATACAAATGTTACTTTTTTCTGTTGACTTTTTTTATTCTTTATTTCGACTTATTTTACGGTCATACACCTATGTTTGTCCAATGGGGCGCGACTTACGATACACCATGTATATTGTAAAAATCACCAATTTATTGGAATTTTATTGGTAATTAAATTTTTAGTCCAATCTAACTTATTTTTATTTTAAATGATATAAATTTAAAATAAAAAGTAATAACTTAAAAAAAAGTATGCTACCTAACATATCTTATGCTATAGATAATAAAGAAATTGAATAACCTAACTCAATTTTATTTTGTTTATTTTCAAAATAAAAAATAATGCAATAATATTTAGACAAACATGTTCGATGTTCATTAAAACTATCTATAACATCATCATTATCAGTAAAGCTGCTAATATCTTTATCATTAATATGTAAATTAAAGTAACCATCATTAATACTAGTAAAACACATTTGTTATTAATTGTGCACGTCGCATAAGAAAATATTTATTATTAATGTAAATTATTAACATTTATGCAAATATGAAACGATAAAGAGATTGCCATTGAGCAAAATACACGTCTGGTTTTATTCAATGCATACTTATAATCACAACAACTTGAAATTTTAAAAACAAAGTCATTGTTATTTTAGATTTAATTTATTAGACTAAATTTAATTCAATTAATTTTAATTTTGAATTAAACGATAAGCCAAAATGTAGCTTTAAATGATTCACTAAATAAACATGCTACTTGCTTATTTTAGTTTAGTTCATTTTTATTTTTTTAAATTTAATTTTGGCCCTCATATAAACAAAACTTTCCAGAATGTGTCTATTTATAAATATAATGCATGCTTAGTTTTTTGTTTTATTTTTGGTTTATTGAAATTTGCAACAAAGAAAATTAGAGAATTTTATTGTTTGTTACAATTATAACCATTTTAAAATGTTTGGTTTGTTTAATGTTAATGTAAATATTTTAAATTTATTAATATGTAAAATATGATTTAACTTACTTAGAAGCATTTAACCTTATTTTAGTTATTGATAATTAATTTATGATATTAATAAATAAATAAAAGAATGTCAAAATCTTATACATACCCTGCTAATTTTTCTCTGTTTTGATTTGCTGTTCTTAGACATATTCACTAAACACTACGTTATTTATAAGTATAAACACAATAAAAATATATTATTATTATAAAAATATATATTGTTGTTGTACTAATGTATCATGGCACTTGGATAACAGTTGGAAGTACACTAAGCAGGTACCGTTCGATAAGGGTTAGTAACTGCTACATCAACCCCATGGCCGTTCGGGGAAAATTCGTTCCACGCGTTGGAAAACACGTGCGGAGGAGGAAAGCGTATTGGCAAACTGAACACTGCGCCTCAGAAACTGTTGTAAATATAAATTTTATCGTTACAGCTGACTAGTACAGAGGGACACGTGATCTGCTCGCTCGGAAATACACACATGCAAACACACAAATGCGAAAGAGAGTTGTAAAAGTGGATTGACAAATCGCGAAAAGAAGATGGGTTCAAATAACGCGCCTTCATCTTCGACGATTTTGGCGCGCGCCGTAACTCCCACCACATATAGGTCAAAAGGGCACCGTGTTAGTCGCGTGGGCGGATCGATATCCTCCATCCTTACGAAGCACCCAAACAGCAGAGCAGAATTTTGATCCTTGATGTCAAACAGGCCCGTTTTAAACACACTCAAATTTAAAAGCGCAAAATGCGACTCGTCTAAAACTAATCATAAATTACCCGTGCACGTGAGAAGTAAAGGGACGACTAAAACCAAGCTGTATTGACATAAAACTAATCTAACCTTAAATTCTAATTGATTGCTCATAAGGTGAGATGGTAGAAGAATAAAGTAGTTTTAATATAAAAACATATTAAAACTACTTTATTGTTTAAAAGTAATTGAAAATTGATAAATATGTTTTAAAACTTAATTTCATTTTAAAATGTGGAAGACCAATTTTTAATAATTAATATTCAGGACTTTAAACTTTAATTAATGGCTACAAACGTCATTCATAATTAGTATTTTCCAGAATAATGGTCCGAGCAATAACATTTATTTTTATAAAATTATGTAAGAAATAATAACAATATAATCGATCTATAATATATAAAAATTAAGATTTATACGTAAAATGAACTAACAAATAAACAATTTCAAAGTATACTGGCTGTTACATTTAAATTTTTAAAATTGATGTTATGCTCGCTTAAACCGAAAATGATTTAATGATGTAAGTATTTTAACGTATAATAATATTCATAAGTTAAGTATAAATGATAAGAAAACTTCATTTAAATTAATTTTCTTCATAATAATCACTTTAAATTATTTTATCCAAATTCCGTAATTTATATGAACTGTATGTATGGCCCTGCAAATAAAATCATACCTTCGTAGAGAGTTTGAAATCTGTTTTAGCCTCTATTGATTTAAACAAGTCGGATTTTCTTATTGTGGCGATTTTTTTTAACTATATAGATGTTTAAGCTGTATATATATATATATTTTTTTTTTTTTCTCTATATGTATAACACTATTAAATTAACTACAACCACTGTTAATTATTATTTAAGAATCAGGTGTACATAATATTTGTGAATGTATAAATTTGCAAACTTAATTCAGTCAATAAAAGTGGTTATATGTTACTAGATCTAGACATCCATCTAGAACCCTAAATATACCCTACAAACAACCAGAATTACAACGCCAATTCGGCAAAAATCAAAACGATTAAGTTTTTAACAAATTTATAATTCACACCGTCACAAGCGGCAATAGTGAAGGTGCACTGATTATAAGAGTATGAAAAGAGAAAAAATTGTAAGCATTTGATTGTTACCACTTGCAAGGATGTGGATTTTTATATTTGATTATAAAGTTTTTACTTAATTAATTTAAAAAAAAACTAAATAGTTATTAAAAAAAACAAACAAAAATACTTACATACACAGGATGTACAAAATTACTGTACATACCTAGAACAAAAAAAAAACAAATTAGATTAACAAAATAGTTCTTTGTAAACCAATTAGTTTCAGTAAAAGTTAATACACAAAACACCAAAAAAGGGGGTAGATGGTAAATGTAAAACATTTTTCAAGGAATGCTATGCAAATTTGTGCTCCATATTGTGTGTATATTATGTACGTCACTCATGATGTTGTTTGTCCTATCGCACAAGAAAGTGGCTGACTTCTGGTCTTAAATTCTGTAACTGGATTGCGTTTTTTTTGTCATTGCCTGATAACCATAGCAACAGGCGTCCACATTATTAGATGTTTCACATAAAAAACTAAAAATTCATTGTTCTCAGTGCTGTGCAAATGCTAATCATTCAAAAATTGTATGAATAGTATTTTTTAAGCATATATTTGTACGCATAATTGGGTTAATATTAATATTAGATCATCTTACTATCAGGATTATTTAAACTAAAATTATAATCAGGCTTAGACAGATCTTCTAAATCCAAACCATGTTATTAGATTAAAATGTTTACTATAGCTTATGTTTTAGAATATACATGTATCATTCAATTAAAGACCTCGGAGCAACAAGGCCATTAGCCACAATCGGAATTTATTGAGTAAATTAAATGTCATATATTAACATAATCTACACTTATTAATTGATTTTTTACTGGTTCATTTGATACTCGAATATACCCAGAACAAACATATACATACAGAAATTGTAATATGTTATTAACATATTTTACAACTTATTTTAAAAATGTAACTCTTTAAAATTTAAGATATGACTGACTTGTTGCCTTGAGGTCATCAATGTTCTTTTTATCTTGTTGCAATATAGACATCGATTAGGAGTACTGCAAGTTATTGTGAAGAACAAAACAATTGTCTGTATTTAATTGTCACCGCTGTAGCAACGTTAATTTGAATAATTGAATTATATTTTGTTACATATTTTGATTTAAACCTTTATTTATAGAATTTGCAAATATTGAAAAAATAAGCATATAAAATCGTATTATATGGATTTATTTTACTTGCTTGTGATGGTATATAAAGTAAAGTACTTAACTCGAGTTGTATGTTGATTACATACTCATAAAAACTTACAGTACTAGCCGCTACGCGGTTCATAGAGTAACGTTTCACTCGTATGCTATTTACAACAATATACTAATCTCCGCGACCGTTAGTAAATTTAATAATTCCGAAATATTTTTTTTATAATAGAAGGTAAAAATTCTAACTCTTGAGATAGAGTATTAATTCTGAAATACTTGCTTCGTATGTGTTTTACATATATTTTTATTCTATAACAAGTGATGATTGAATATCCCATAATTATGCTTAACAAACTTGATAGATTGCAATGAATTTCAAAACTGCCAATGTTATGTAAATGCTGTGTCTCAGTTATTTTAAGACACGTTTTACTCGGCTAGAATGAAAATTCGATCTACTCGCCAACGTTCGTGCTCGTAATCTTCCGCTCATATTGAATTTTCATTCTATTACAAAATATACTATCTACGACCACTGCCAAAATTGGAGTTTTCTCTACAGCCAACTTCATACGTAAATATAATTTTCCAAATGACATTAATTACGGAGCTAATATGTGGTTTTTGTTAGCGGTCTTTTTTATGGGGATTTAAATGATAGCTTTTTACAATGAAACAACCATTTTTGCAATAACCAATTTGTCATGAAAATTATTCGCGAATTACGAGGAATGGAAAAAACGCGACACGAAGCGGAGCGATTTTTCCTATGTCCCTTAATTCGTGAATAATTTACTTATGGGAAATAAGATTGAGTTGATTCAAAACGTATAAAATTGTTAATTTTTAATCTTTGTATTGATAAATTTTATACATTAAAAAATCGTTAGTGAGAGTTTTTTAGTATATAAACAACATCAATATTATATTAATATTATTCAAAATAAAATACAAATACTTTAAAATAAATATATTAAATGTAAATTTACACAAATCTAAATACATTGTATACAAAAAAATAAATGTCCACTCCTACATGCGTAATAGAAAAACTTCTTGTAAAAGAACCTTCTGGAGTATTACATCTGAAACATGAAATAATTATTAGTTAAGAAATTAAATATAAACATTTTAGTAGAGGCTTCTAGGCAAATAATATTTGGGAGCCCTCTATATTTTTTACGGCAAAAGAGCACGAGCCTAAGGCTTTGAGAGGCTCCCCAAACTAAGGCTGTTTCATTATCT
>JARJEC010044611.1:0-11770 GCA_030264575.1 Tachinus sp. AB-2021 | reverse complement strand
AGTGTTACCATTCGAACAAAGAATAATGACAAGACGAGTAAAAAAAAACTGAACAAAATGTGCCTCTTTCGTCGAAGTGCAAATCCGGTTTAATTGTGCGTGACTTGGCCAACATGATAAATTATAATCCATTATCACGTGAATATAATTTAGGGGACGTTTTAATTATCAACTTTATCATAACATGTTGTGCTGTGCTTATCTCTCTCATTACGTTTCAAGGAAAAGATAATTATGAAAAATTTATTTTTTTCGTAAAAGATAGCTATCAATATTAATTTAGTTTTAAATAATTTGGTTTTGTTTTTCAATTAAAAGTATAATATTAACTGTATTTAAAATGTTTTGTTATTAAATGTAATATTCTTTATTAAATAGAATGGGCAGATACATAATTATTCAAAATTTTAACAACTTATTTCAAAATAATTTGTCGTACAAGTTTGTTTCTTAGAAATATTAATTATAAATAATATTTATCATTACATTGTTGCTTATTAAAAATGGCAACAATGTAATAATGAATTTTTTTATTAAAACATATATAATATTATAACATTTATAATTAACATTTCTTAGAAACAAATTTGTACAAAAGATTCTTTAAGTAGAGGGATTAATAGATTAATACACGGTTCATAGGATTTGTGAAATAATTATTTTATTTATATCTTATCTGTTGTAAACGATTTGGACATTACTTATTGTCCTTTTCAGTACAAAGATAAACTTAATGAGTAATGTCCGAAAGGTTTACAACACATAAGATATGAATTAAAATTTAATTTCAAGTCCTATGAGCCGTGTATCTCTTCTCTTTCTATTGAAGGACGTTGGATATTTCCCGTTTTAAAAACTTCTTTGTTATTGACTGTTATTTTACAGTTACATTGACGTCCTTTTGGATAAAAATTTGGTGAAAAATTTAACGACAATATGACTTTTAAAAAATATTTTTTATTGTTTTCATGCTAATTAAGAGATCCTGATATAAAAATTTAATTTTCTCTTCTTATTTTATTTTCTCCAATTGTTGCCTTAAATACATTGGATCCGCTTCAGCCAATGTTTTTCATAATTTTTTTACACCATCTTATATAGCCATCATGGCTTTTTAATTTTTGGCTCTGAATAATTCAATTTTACATACATAGGTAATTAGATTTATAGTTCTTTCATTAATTTAATTTGTACATTTGCTTATTATGTGCTGTGTACAAGATTTCAAAAATGAATCTTAGACAGTCAAGTATCACTCCGTTAATAATAATTGTTTACTAATTACAAAATCAACTAAAATAAAAACTTTGTTTTTAAAATAATTAAGTAATCTTATTTATTTCAACTGTTTGCTATTATGTATATAAACGTACTAAACCAAGTAAATATTTGACAAGTCGTAAAATAAAACGTTTATTTATTGATCCAAGTAATGACCCTTATCCTTTTTACATTAATATTTTAAAAAACTTTGAAATTTTTATAATGCCACACGCGTTAGATGTTTGAATTATTAGGTTAATCGATATCTGTCATGTACAATTTCCCGAACATATTTTGATATCAATATGTTTTGATAATTTTACATCAAAAATTTGATATTGATTGTTGTTTGACTAGAATTCTATGAGCTTCTCTAAATGGCTTTAGTACTCGTTATCACCGGAGCTAACTAATTTTGACTAGAATTAATCTCTGTTTGTGTGGCGGGAATTAAAAATGTATTGTCTCAAAACCAGTCGTTTTGTTGTAAATATACAGACAATTATACTTTTTACTGCGTTCTATTATATGCTTTTCCAATTTTCTTGTAAAAATTGGATATAACGGATAAAAAATTAATGAATTTGCAAATATTTTAAATCATATTTTTATTGGGATTTTTACGGCAAAAGCATTACATAAATATAAAATCGCAACGGACAATATATTAATAATATTTTTTTTATCTAATTCTAAAATATTGTTTTTAGATCGGTTACAAATGATAACAGCCGAAATAAATTAATTGGTGATTAATTCCTTTTCCAATTTCTACCTACTAACCACATATATTCTTCTGCTAGCATCCCTACAAGATTTCACTTATCATCTTGTCTATTACTTCTCAATATGCGTAGAAATTTTGAAAAGTGTTATATCAATGAAATGATCTTAAATATTTTTTAGATTTAAAAATCTTTTTAGATAATGATTGAAGTCTTTATATTTACCTTTTATTAACGTAGATTCCTTCTAAACGTATAAGTATATAATGAAAATAAAAGCACATAGTCCTATTGTCATTAAATTCATTTATAAAATATGACATTTTTTTATTGATTTCATCTATTTCTTAGCAGCAATTTGTTTTTGTTAATTTATCTCTCTTGTTCAACACTTTTTCTCCTCCAAGCATACAATGGTAAATATTTTTGTATATCTAAACTATGCATGTGCTTGTTAAGACCACAGTGTCTAGTTATTCGTTCTGGAAACCTTTCCAGTTGATTTTTCTTGCATATTTCCGTTCGAGTATTTTGTGTTGGTTCTGGTAGCAATAATCTGGTGTTATTTGTCCTTTTACAGCTTTTTTACAAGTTGTTGTGTTCAGATGCAAGTCTGTCTTTATTTATTTTTTTCGGTCTGACGTGGAATCTCCAAAGTGGGTTCTTGTCCAATGAATGTCGTATTTGTTCTCTAATTGGCCTTGAGGTAACTTTCTGTGCCTTGATATTTTGCTGTACAGACTAAGCCTACTCTCTTGTTTGTAGCCAGTACCGTCAAACTGTTTATGCAAAGCAAGACTAGTTTGGATTTTGTTACAGAGGATTGTAGCTCTTTTAATAATGCTGTTAAACATGATGGTAATCAATCTGTTAGATTGAATTTCCGACTCTTTCTATGTTCCTGGTGCACTACTGAATGGACGCCACTTCTGCTTATATATTGAAGCTATACCGGAGCATACTTTTTTTTTGTTTTGATCCCATCTATGTACTATCTTGTCATATTTGGGGCTAGTGTCAAAATTTGCCTCATTTTGGATGAAATATCACTCGTGTGGCATTTACGGACTTGTTTTCCAAATGAGTATGGGAGGTATGTTTGGCTCCCAGATATTTTACTTACACTTCTTCATCATTTGGGAGTTTGTTTCATTTCTAAGGCTTTTACATCTTCAGTGTTTTTTTATCTTGTAAAACGAGGGTACACTTAAATACACCATCTTTCTACGGTGTTTAGTGCAATCTGCGTCAGGTTGGATACAGTTTCTTTAAGCTTCTCAATTACAACGTTGATC
Source organism: Tachinus sp. AB-2021 (assembly GCA_030264575.1). Classification (NCBI taxonomy): domain Eukaryota; kingdom Metazoa; phylum Arthropoda; class Insecta; order Coleoptera; family Staphylinidae; genus Tachinus; species Tachinus sp. AB-2021. Next base: position 8,487 of record JARJEC010044611.1, on the reverse strand, counting down.
AAATCGTCAACATAAGCTATGAAGACGCCTATATCATTTAATTGACTTAGCAGGCCATCAATGAAGATGCCTATATCAATTAGTGACTTAGCAGGCCATCAATGAAGATGATTATATCAATTAGTGATTTAGCAGGCCATTAATAAAGATGCCTATATCAATTAGTGACTTAGCAGACCATCAATGAAGATGCTTATATCAATTAGAGACTTTGCAGGCCATCAATGAAGATGCTTATATCAATTAGCGACTTAACAGGCCATTAATAAAGATGTCTATATTAATTAGTGACTTAGCAGGCCAGCAGTAACAAGGCACACTACGGGTTTTCCCTCCCAGCGCTTTAAACTAATAATTTTTCTGAAACTGCATCTTTTCTTAATCTTATTTATTAGATTGCGTAAGTACACTTAAGGAACTGGTTTGGTTGTAGCTAAGCTATTCCTTGCTGTAGTCAATAAGGTTCGAATAGCTATGGTGATAGCGAACCTTCGATAGGAGACGCACCCAAAGAAGAAGTAATTATACTAAACAACTAATCATGTCTGCTTAATGCGAGGTTGAGAGGTTGCTTGGTTCAGCAATATTTTGTTGGTTTAGGCCTAATATTTTGTCAATATAGTGTTTATTATTTCAAACATACATTGCATTATTATAAATGATTGTTTGGCTTCATAATGTAGGCGACCTAATTTTTTTCTTTGGAATTGTATAGTTCTAGCGATCTCCGCAATTTTTGGAGAATTTTACAAAATACTGCACTTTAGCAGGTGGGATATACTATCGAATTATCTTTATGAACTTTTGACATAACTAACTATAAGAGGATAATAAATTTTGTATTACAGTATTTGCCTATTGTCTTGTCTTTCGTCTTGCGTATAACACACAGTTGTGGTTGTGAATTTTTGTGCGTTGGTTCAGTTTATTGTACTATCATATAATTGGCACATTACAAGAGTTTGATTGGGATTTGATTACTTTTACTTACTTTAAATTATAAATAAGTTTTTTCATTTCAGTTGTTTTTTTGCATAAACTATCACATCATGAGCATGTGATGATCACATTTTTTCTACTACAATTGCATTCCGGTATTTACCGAGATTGTCTACAAATATGTTCTCAAAATATTGCTGAAATGTTCTAAAATATCATGAAACAATAAGATAGATGACTAATTTTTAAAGTCAATAAATTTATACCCGTAAGTGGAATAGAGAAATCAATTGAAAAATAAATACGATTTAACGGGACAACTGCGAATATCTTGTTAAATATGGATTTTAGAATAAAAAATTGTTAAATATATGGTATATGAATGAATCTAAACTAATTTCTAGTATTTGACATTATATTATTTGACAAAACAAAATACTAAAGGGTACACTAAGGGTGTTTAGATTAAATAATTATTATGAAAGACATAAATTTATTGGGAATAATTTTATTTTTATACTTATACTACTACTTAGTGAAAAAAGGAACATTTAAGTTAACTTTATTATACTTATTTATAGTAAATTAGTAAATACAATAAAGTTTAAAAATGCTATCGGAAGCTAGCTAACCTCATCCACATCGTGTTCCAATTGGCCTATATCTTGTTTGGGTTGATTAAATTAGTGTATTGGGCACCGTTTCGGATAGCGAAGTCGAAACTTCTCGTCCCTGGGGAATCACATCGAATACAAAAAAAAATCGTTCGCGTAACTCGTGGGACATTTATATTTAAAATACAAAAATTATAAGGGGATAAAAATATTGATTTAGTATGGTATAATATAAGATAATGTTAGTAAAAATTTTAATAGAACATACTCTTTTATAATAGTAACTGAAACATTGTTTTTTTGCAGAAAAATATCTGATATTGGTGTATTGAAACATCTAGTATTTATAGGGCTACTCAATTATTAAAAAGTTCTACACTTGAATCCAATAATAATCGTACGTGAGTGAATTTTCTAAAAAGTACCTATGATCAGGTATTAAAAGATTTATGGAAGACGATACATGTAATACAATTCCCGAATTTTAGCACAGTAACATGATATGTATGAATATTATATGCTAACTTGAAAATATCTACTAATGAAAATGAAATATTTTATTGATGTCTTAAATGGTTCTAATATACATAAATATTAAAATGGTTTTAATATAAAAAAATAATAAATTTTTATATAAAAAATTCCTAAATCCAATCATTACCATTAGTACTGAAAAATATTCCAGGAATAAAATTACGCCGCAAAGTGCCATCATCCTTTTCCATTGCTTCGTGAAAGATTTATCGTGAAATGATAAGAAATGGACATTTTTTGTACGACTGCTTCGATCCGATTTCTATAATCAGGTTAGAATAAAATTACCGATTTATTATTTCTACTTTATTGGCATCACATGAATAAAGATCCTACAAAAGAAGGCCAGAATGAAAATGACAGGAATAGGAATGATTTAATTAAAATCCAAGACGCGGAAATGAATCTTGAGATGTGCTTATCGCAGCAAAAACTGCGAAACTGTTTAAAGTTAATTGCTACGTCTTAATTAATTTTTATATGAAGAATGTTTTACATATTTTTTATTGCTTTATTAATATTATGTTTGAATAAATATAGAATCGGATTTATTTGGTGGGTACGAATTAACAATTTGAAAATTTAAAAATTGCAATTTTAGTAATGTATAAATAACCAGTAATAACATTTTACAATGTAGGTTGATTAATAATATCTGAATAATTGTATACATATATTTACTAATTATATTTTATCAATATTGCCCGTAATATTTATTTTGCAATTTGGATTTTACTAATAAAATGTTAATTGTTCTGGCTTCCTATAAATTATAAGCTATTAGAATTCATACATAATTCTATTTATATAGTCACGAGCGCTGAATGCAATATTAATGTATAAATATATAAATTGTACAGTGTGTTTCTTAACTGGAGGCAAAAAATGAAATTGTATATACATTTTTTAACCTTCCAGTAGTTATGCACGGTCTTTCATTCCGGATCAATATTAATTTTGATATTATTAATAACATTTATTCAAGGAATATTTCTAAAATCTGTCTATAAATCTTTAGTGTGAATGTAAGTATTGCAACGTTTATAGTTATTAAATAATTAATAAATCCGCGTTGACAGACCGTGGTGACTACTGGCGTTATTTATAAGTTATTTATAATTTTTAAAACCTAGTATTGAGCTTAAATAACAATAAAAAATTATTTTACCAATTAATATTTTTTTAATTCATCATATCTTTTTTTCTAATTTTTACTAAAAAACATACACGGTGTAAGAGACCGGTGTGACTACTTACTACTAGTGGAAGGTTAATTTTAAACAGAAAATTAAAACAACAACTTTTTTGCCTATCTCATTTCGATTCCGAGATCGAAAAACATAGATTACCTAGCAAAGATTTTAATTTGGCAAAAATTAACTTAAAATATTAACAAAGAAACAATTGTAACCAAAATAACATTACTTAAGTAATTCAAAATGATCAACATAAGTTTTGATGCAAGTTATTGATATTTGTTAAATTTTCCTTGCTTCTTTGGTTCTGTTTGATAAAATTTGATTGAAATGCTGTTCAACAACGAAGAATAAGAAGATATAATTTTTGTATACAGATTTTCTATTTTTTTTATCTATCTTTTACATCATTGACCCTAGATACATCTCGTAAGTATCAATTAAGATTTGATGATAGAAGCAGCCTTCTGGTCAAGTATTTTCTAAAGCATTTTGACGGATTTGTGTATTGGAAGTCTTAATGAAGTTCTCCAGGGGTACGTATGTTGGCGACATTCCGTCCGTTTACATATATTTTAAAATTGTCCGGAAAACCTGCAGTGTGAAAATTTTTTACGGAAATTATCAAAAAATTTAACACCTACAATCAGACAACGTAGCACAACACAAATTTTGATAAAGCCAGTACGGCTTCAACAAAATCCTAACTGTGTTAGTTCAATACCGTAGAGTGGCGAATGTTCACGAGTGATCTTACTAATCAATAAAGTTAACATATAGTATGGGGATTTTTAATGGACTTCCAATTTAAATCTTCCACTTCATGTCAATACTAGTCCATATGCAGAATTTCTCAAAAATCAGATGTAAGATTTGCTGGATAATAATGTTATATTTATAGAAATGTAGTTGAGTCACGCACTTAGCGATAATTTTTGATAGGTAAATTCGTAATAGATGTCTAATGAACTGTCCTACAAGGTCTTCTAGTCTAAATCTAGATGACGTTTATGTGTCTATACAAATGAAACGATGGGTTTATGCAGAGCTAATAAACAATGTCGAGAAGCCACAAGAGAAAATTGCAAATGCTGCACTGCATGTTCAACTTTACTAAATTAAATTTAACACAATTTTTAATGTTTGATTAGACGTCTGTTGCTATTTTTATCTTAATAGTGACAAAATGGCAAGACACGTAAAGTTAATGCACTAAAAATATTAGTGACAGTGACAAACAATTTCATGAATGACAGAGATAATATCTATAACAAAATTGCGCACCTTTTTTTTTTAAGTGGAGTTCATGTGATGTATCACATCTACCAGGCCTTTTACTGCTTCCCCTTTTTTATTTATTTTAATTGATTAATTGTGCGTTTAATAATATAATATATGTATACTGGGTGATCGTTTTATCCTGAGACAACGAAATATTTCAAAAAGGACGCATCGGATTAAAAAACGAATAAATTCTTTTTCAATATTTAAAAAACTCTATTTTTGATACTATTTTTGAACTAATTGCAGAGAGAGAGAGAGAGTAGGGGGGGGGGGGCAACTATGAAATTTTAAATAGGAACCCCAAATTTTATTGCACATAGGTAACTTTTGTATTTAACAATTTTCTCGTTGTTTGATGGATAGCGCTGTAATCGACAAAACCTAAAATTGAAAATGAAACTTTGTGGTTAATGATCCAACTATCGCGCAAACAGAAAAGTGCTGTAAATTCAGAATCAACAATAAAAAATTATCTTAAAATTAAAGAAGGGGGAACTTTTTATAGCAGATTCTGATTCTACCATCATTAAAAAAAAAGTTATAAATATCATATTTCAAATCTAATAGTGCGTACACGCAACAAAATGTCGTAACGCAACAACGTCGCTAAACATCTACTCATAAAATTCCGCAACGCAGTAAATTTTTTGGAAATTGCAACATCCTGGCATAATGTTTCTTTAATCGCGACTGCATAAAACAGAAAATCCCGTGTCGCGGTTTGATGTTACGCAAAAATGTTTTATACGGCAATTTGCTTTAAGTATTTAAGGAATAAAAACTTTCATTGCCGAAAGTTTTGCAAAACTTATTGCGCTGATATGCGAAAATGCTAATAGTTACAAATATCATGTGTATTTGCAACACGTAAATTACACGCGGTCATCTTCCAGAATCGCTATTACAGCACTAAATTCCACGTAGGATGGTGTGAGCATTTCCGGTTTTCTACCCTCAATATCATTAAAACCTACCACGACAGAACATTACATGTAATTGGTATAAATATATTCAATATGCCCATGTTTAATTTTATTTTCAATATCACTTAATTTGTGTGCATTTTTTTAATGTTTTTATTTGCTTGTTGCAGGATTGCTTCAATTTATTTTTAAATTAATCACATTACTAGTATGTTATTTAAACGGCATAATTATCTGTAATAGCCATTGTATGCGAATCAATTTCATTTGAAATACTATAGTAAAGTATAAAGTTTATCTAAAACATTTGAGTAATTAATAATTTATTAGTTTAAGAAATTAAAAAATTCACAAAAAAGTTTTAAAAAATTAAACAATCATTTTTTATTTTATAGTGACAATTGCTATTCGCTTTCTCTAATAAGTTCATATAAAAATGTATTAAACAAATTTACAGAATTGATTATTTACTTTTAACAACGGAATGTGACGTTCTGTTTCATTGTTGCCGTTTCATCGCCAGGCGTTTAATTCCAAATCCGTTTTGTCGCCAGCCATTTTTGGCCATTTCATCTATGACCGTTTTATCATCCGAATCAGATTCAGATCAGACATTAGGTTATGTTGTGGCGGGATCAGAAACTTTAGGTTGTGGTGGTGTCCGTTTAATGGCAGGTAACTGGGATTTAACTACATTCCATGTCATGCGGTTTGATCAAGTGTTGATAGTAGTGCAGTTTAACTCCAGGAAATTAAGTTAAATGTAATCTATGCCATATGGGTTTTTTTTAATTAGGTTATGTTGTGATGGGGCAGATTAAACTAAGAAACTTGGACTAAACCACCGTTTATAACGGATTGGTCAAGTTTGATCGATTTAACGCTAAGAATCTGCAGCTGAACTGCCGACACGTCATCAAAGTTAGTCAGGTTATGTTATGTAATTCAACTAAACCAAATGATTATTATAAGCAGGAAAAATCAGTTTAATTGATTTATTTAAATGTTCATTTTACATTATGTTTAAAGCATAACTAACTATGTCAGTATGAAATAATACACAACAGGCAGCGATGAAACGGCCATGAAATGCCCGCTAGTGAAACGGCGCCCACAACCGTCTTCTACCCTGCTGCATGTTTAATGTTACTGATAGTTAATACCAATTATTAAATTAATATTTTTATGGTTATTTGTGAGAGATCAATTAAACAATGCGTCACTACAGTTCTGAAGTAAAATCTGAAAACAAAAATGAAAAATGTACTTGAAAAAAAATACATTTGACTGTTTTTGCAATATTAGGTCATTTAAGGATTTTATCGAGGTGTGAAGTTTTGAAAATTGTATATATAGAAAAGAGAAGAAGATGAATATATTAGTTGATAAAATGAGAACACAGAGGCCATTAGCGCACTACAGTTCCAATGCTTCTCAGCCTATATTGTGTAACAACGTTTACTAAAGGTTTATCATCTATGTTAATTGCTCTATCAGAAGTGCACTTACTTAATGTATGAACCACCAACTATTCCAAATCGACAATTTTCGATATTTTACGGCTTTTAGATAAAATGCAAATCAGTTCATTACATAAGCCATTTTAGGGGTGACCATTTTAATAAAAAGTTAGGTATGTAAATATTCAATCTTCGAAACTTCTGACCTCGATAAAATCTTTAAGTGACTAATATCTCAAAAAACAGTTCAATTCAGAAAAAAAGTTTGTATTTGTCGCACTGTGTTACCATCAATAATAATAGAATTAACACTATTAGTAGATCGATCAGGTGCTTTTTGTGGCTTTTTTGTGATTGCAGAAATAGCTATTTCTTTTCCCATCGTTTCAAACATATTAATTTGAATTACTTGCTTGGTGCATTTATTATTTTTGAAATGAAGGTGCAGGAACATTTGTATAATTTCTAAAACTCTCATATCAATGTTTTGATATAATAATAATAATATCTGTATACTTTTAGAAAAATTTAAATTGTTAATTTTTGTTTGTATGATAAACTCCTATAAACACATGGTAAAATTTAAAATTAATCGTTAATGGGCCCAACATTTTTTTAGAAAGGCTTTTTGGTTGGTGTGGTCTAATGATGTATACAATAATTATTTGGACAGATCAATGATTATTTTAAAGATACTTTTTTTTTATATCAAATATTCTTTATGTAATTAGTTTATTATTATCTATTTATTGTAATTAAAATTGCTTTATATAAAATTTATCTCAAACTGATTTGTTGATTTAGATTGACTTCAATTAATTAAAATTCTTACAGAGTTATTCTATATCATTTTTTAATGTGCGTGTGAAACTCTAGCGCTTGTTGAAAAAACTTTGGCGGCCAACCGCAGACTCCATTTAATTAATTTCCCAAACGAATCATCTGTAAAAAAAACTTTTAATTCCAGGTTGAAATTTACCAACCGTGTTAGGGATATCGAGAATACTCCAGGCGATGACAATTTTATTTTTCTCACAATCCCTCATGTATACAATCATACTTTGAGTACATTTTCCTGGAAGCGAGAGAAAAACGAGATTGCGTTTAACATATTATTGAATTCTTTTTTTTTATTATTTCATTTTGCTGCCTACGTCCCAATAATAAATAAAATATAAGTCTGGAATTTCTTTTTCCAGTTTAGATTAATATTTAATATAATTTTTTTGTAAGTAAAAAAATGCTACTATATTTTTATTATTGTGTTACAAACAGTATTGTTGTGCAAAAAAGGTTTGAATATGAATTTGAAGTAAAAACGTTCTAGTTTTATTGGCGATTTTTACTTACATGAGCTTATTTTTTACTCAATTATTCGAAATGAGATGGAAAATGTATTTCGATAAATGGATTCGGAACGAATTTTGCGGTAGCACGTCATGCAAATCGGCTTCGCATTAGAAAAGCTCTCCTGGTTTATTTAAGCACAAAACTGTTAAGTTTACTTGAGTTTATAATGCCTGTTTAAGCTTCATCT
>JARJEC010044607.1:0-11355 GCA_030264575.1 Tachinus sp. AB-2021 | reverse complement strand
TAAAAATAAATTTTTAGTGCTAGGTATAATATTTATTTTATTATTTCTATTAACTGCCCCGGTAGAAGCAAATCAGTCTTCTTTAAAAACAAATACATTTAAAGAAAAAATTATAATTAGTGATTTAGAAGTACCTTGGGCTATGGTTTGGGGCCCCAATGATAATATTTTGTTAACAGAAAAGAAAAGTAAAAATATTTTAAAAATAGATCTTAAAACAGGTGAAAAACATGTTTTAGCTACGATAGAAGAGGCTAGTACTGCCTCACAACATAAGGGTTTGTTGGGCTTAGCATTAGCTCCAAATTTTTTAAATAATGGTGGGGATAAAGAACTTTATTTGGCTTATACTTATGAAAATAAAAAAACCAATAAAACGCATGCTAAAATTATAAAATTTAAGTATGATTTAGCTAATAGTAAATTAGTAAACCCAACAACAGTAATTGATAGTTTGCCAGCTGGTGATGACCATAACGGTGGGCGGTTAATTTTTGGTTCTGATAATATGCTTTATTATAGTATTGGTGAAATGGGTAATAACCAGTTTGCTAATATTTGTAACAAAATTGAAGCCCAACGTTTGCCAAGTGCTAATGAAATAGCAAGTAAAGATTGGTCTTCTTATGTTGGTAAGGTGTTACGTTTAACTGTTAAAGGGGAAATACCTGAGGATAATCCAGTTATCAATGGTGTAAAAAGCCATATTTATTCTTATGGGCATCGCAACCCGCAAGGGCTTATTTTTGTTAATGATGAATTATTTTCTGTTGAACATGGGCCTTCTAGTGATGATGAATTAAATAAAATAGAAGCTGGTGGAAATTACGGCTGGCCTAATGTTGCTGGGTTTAAAGATGATAGTGGATATAGTTATATAAATTGGTCTAGTGCTGATGATTGTGAAAAATTAGATAAGAATGAAGAAATACCTTCAAATGTAAAGCAGTTTAAAGAAAGCGATTTTAATGAAGAAAATTTTAAAGAACCTTTAAAAACTTTTTTTACAGTTAATAACGCTTACAACTTTGCCAATGAAAATTGTGCTCCAGATAGCTTCTATTTGTGTTGGCCAACTATTGCTCCTTCTAATTTAACTTATTACCCTAAAAATGGCCCTATAATAGTTTTTAGAAATTCTCTTTTAATCAGTACTTTAAAATCGGGTGCTGTTTATGTTGTACCCTTAGATTTTGAAGCAAAAAATGTTCAGGGTGATATAATGAAATATTTTAAAAGCCAAAACAGGTATAGAGATATTTTAATAAGCCCAGATGCTAGAATAATTTATGTTTTAACAGATATTGGAGGCGGTTTAATTGCTGAAGATGGAAAACCCGCAAAAAAAGTTGAAAATCGTGGTTCTATAATTGCCTTTGAATATATGAATTAAAGTAAATTTTTTAAGAAAATTAGAAATATAATAACATTTTAAATTAAGTCAAAATATTTTATTTTTGGCTTAATTTTTTTCTGTGTTGGTTTATAAAATTTTACATTAAAAACTCTTTAAAGGTTTCTAAAAAATAGGGTAGCTAGTGCTATTATTTTAGATTTTTTATGTATTATTATTGTATTAAAATTTTTTGTTAGGAATACCTGTCTTATTAATTGTTAGCTATGTTAATTATTTTTTATTTTTTTTCTATATTTTCTATTAGTTGTATTTTAAATTGTATAATTATAAAAAATATAAAGTTATATTTGTTTACTATTAAAAAATTTGGTTATAAGGTATTTGTAAATTGTTTATTTATTTTTTAAATTTATTAATTGAAAAAATAATAGGTTGTTGATAATACTATTAACTACATTTTTTTTTCTATATTTTCTATGAATTATTTTTTAGCTTGTATAATTATTAAAAATATATAGTTATACTAGTTTCATATAGTTATTTTTCTTAAAGCTACAATATAAATTGTTTTAAAGGGGTTGAAATGAAATTAAAATATTTAATAACTATTTTTTTACTAATTTTTTTATTGCTTGATGGTTTAATTATTGCCAGCGAAGATAAAACCATTAACTTAGATGTAAGCAATGCTGTAGCTGTAAAGAAAACTGCTTCTAATGTTGAAGAAACAAAATTAAATTTATCTGCTGAAGAAATAACAAAACTTATTGAACACATTGAAGACCCTGATAAACGAGATGTTTTTTTAACAAATTTAAAAACCTTAAAAAAAACTTTAATTAATGAAGATATTAATCAAAAAAATAATGATGAATTATCAATAAATAATTTTTTAAAACCAATAGATAATTATAGCAAAGCTTTTATTGAGGATTTAAGCCAATTTGGTCACGAACTTAAGTCGATAAATAAAGTTTGGCCTGCTGTTAAAAATTTTTTTAGTAGCGAAGAAAAAACATCATTATTCTTTAAATTTTTAACTAAAGCTTTTGTTATTTTTATAGTTTTAATGAGTTTAATTTATTTTAACAGTAAAATAAAACTTAAAAGAATAAAAAAATTAAATCAAAAAAATTCGAAAAGTAAAATACTAAAAGGTTTTTTTCATTTAGGAATAGATGCTATGCCATTTTTTTTATTTTTATTTTTAATTGCCCCAATAGTTACAGAAACAATAACTATTGGCTCAGAGCTAGACTTAATGGTTGTAATGCTGGCTTTGAAAAAAAATCTATTAGTTTTTTTATACATTCTGGTTTTTAGCTATTTTTTAATATCTATTTGTGGTGATTTACTTGCACCCCAAAATGAAGAAGATAGAATATTGCCTGTTAGTAATGGAACTGCTGTTTTGGTATATAAATTTTTAAAACAATTAACTATAGTTTGGGCTATAACTATTTATATAAATCATGCTATTCTAAGCATTTGGTCAAATAGTATTTTTTATGATGTAATGGGGCGTTTGTTATATTTGCCAATAGCAATAGTTATAACATATTACTTTTTTAAAATAAAAAACCAATGGTCTAATATAAATGCAGGCACTGTAAGGGAAAATTATTTTTTACACCACGTAGTGTTATATTTTAAAAAATATTGGTTTTTACCAACATTGTTATATGTGTGGTTGGTAGTTGGTTTACAGATTCTTGGCTTGGGTGATAAATCTGCTTTTTTTGTAAAAGGTGTTTTGGGTACATTGGGTTCTGTTCTATTAGTGCTTTTTATTGGTTATTGCTCTGCATATTTATTAAATAAATTTTTGCCTAAACAGATTAATTCACACAACACTTTAATTAAAACAGGGCAGTTGGCAGCTTATGCTTTATGTTTTCCCTTAATAGTTCTATTAATTCTTTTATCTTGGAATTTACCACTTGCTGAGTTGTATGAACACCCGGTAGCTTATAGCATTATTAGTAGAGGGCTATCGATATTTGCACTTTTAATTTTAGCCTTGGTTTTAATTAAAACTAGTAATATTTTAATTGATTGGATTTTATCTGTAAAAAAGAAAGATAAATTATGGGTAACTTTAACGCCTATTAGCCACAGTATTTTTAAAACTTTAGTTATTTTTATTATTATAGTTTCTGTTTTAGATAGAATTGGAATTAATGTTGGGCCAATTTTAGCCGGAGCCGGTATTTTAGGCTTAGGTGTTGGTATGGGGGCCCAAAGTTTAGTTAAAGATGTTATTACAGGGCTATCAATATTAATTGCAGATATGGTTAGCATTGGTGATGTTGTAAACATTGTAGATATTACCGGCACTGTTGAATCTATTGGTTTAAGAAGTATGCGTATTCGCGATTCTTCAGGAAATGTTTCTATTATTCCCAATAGTTCTATTGTTTCTATAACTAATATGACTAAAACTTTTTCGCAAGAACTAGTGCATTTTGAGGTTGCGTATAATTCTGATATGGATTTAGTTTATAAAGTTATTTTGGAAACAGCTAAAACAATTGAAGAAGACCCTAAATATGCTAAATTTTTTGAAAAACCAATTAAAATTATTGGAATACAAGAATTTGGGCCATCAGCTGTAATTATAAGAACAAGAATTACTAGTAAACCTGGCCAACAATGGGCCATTGCCAGAGAATTCAGAAAACGTATTTTACCAGCGTTTAGTAAAAATAATATAGAAATTCCTTTGCAGCAACTTGTTGTTCACCAAGTTGCTTCAAGTAAATAAATTTATTACTAGTAATAATAAAACCTTCAAAGTAACTTAGTGGCTTTATTAATATAGACAATGTTTTTTTTTTAAATTATAATTAAATTTTATATGTATAAAATTTAAAAAATATAAATTATTTATTTAATAATAATAAATAATTACTTAGTGTTTAAAATATACGAAAATTATGTTTGAAGGACGCTTGTAGTGAAATTTTTTTTAATTGCTATATTATTGTTTACACTAATTGCTTGTAGCAATAATGATAAAGAAAAAGTTGGATTTGAAAAAAGTGTTAAAAATGAAGAAAATATTTTTGAATGCAAATTTGAAAAAGATTTTCTTCCGGTAACATCTGCAGAAACTGAAGAAAAATATAAAGAAATAGAACTTGAGTTTCAGAATATTATTAATGGTTTTTTTGAACTTGATTTTAAAGATTCAGATTCTGAAAAGTATCGAAAGTCTATTGAAGATGGGTTTAAGTTTCTAATAAATAAATTAGAAGAAAATAAAGAAAACGATTGGCGTTTAAAATATGCTTTAGCAACTATGCACATAAGTTATGTTTCGAAATTATCTGATTATGCAAAAGGTGCTAAATATTTTGAAGAATTAGCTGATGCCAAAATACCAGCAGGATATTTAGGCATTTTTCTTTCTAATGCATATAGTGCTGATGCTATGCTTAATTTAAAAAAAGCAGCTGTTTTAGGCTCACCTTTAGCACAATATACTTTAGCTACAAAAATTTATTATAATAATGAAGATCCTAATTTAGAAAGTAATTTAAAAAGTAATATTGAAAATATAAAAGAAATTGATTATGAAACCGTTTTTCAAAATTTAGTTTGTGCTTTAAGGCAAGGCTCAGGGGCTTCAGCTGCGTTTATTGCTACATACTTACATGAAGAAGAAAAAAATTACACTATGGCTATGGAATATTATTGGCGGGCCGCAGTTTTAGGAGATTATTTAAGTTCTGTGGTGCTATATTTAACTTTTTCCGGAGACCAAGATTATGATGATATGTTTTGGAAAAATTTAACTGTAAGCAAAATAGAAGGTTATGAAATAAATGAAGAGTTGGGTGCTAAGTTTAAAGAAAATATGGAAATTATAAAAACTAAACAAAAATTATATCACTATAGTTCCAGCCCTAATTATGCAGATTTTTCAGGCATTGATATACCTACCAACACTTTGGTGCCTTATGAAGAAGATTATAAAAAATCTTCTAAAATAAAAGATACTTTTCAAGGTAAATGGCCGCATGAAATTTATTTTGAACTTAATTTAAAATAATTTTATTTTTTGTAGATACAGTTTTTTACTAAATAAAATTTTAAATATTATAAAATAAAGGGAAAATCCTATGACAAAAAATGTGCTTAAACAATTTTTAGCAATTTTCATTTTAATGTTTTTTGTTTCAGTTAACCAAGTTTGGGCTGAAAATGCTTTTGAATGTAAATTTGAAAAAGATACCGCTCCAAAAATTTCTTTAGAAAATGAAAATAAATATAAAAAAGCTGAAAATTTTTATAAAGATATTTATGAAAACGAAACAAAATCTGTAGATGAAAATTATAAAGATTTATTTAAATTAATGAGTGCTGGTAAAGATGGTGATTGGCGTTTAAAATATGCTTTAGCTAACCATTATTTGCTAGGTGCTTTTCCTGAAGGTTTATTAACTGAAAAAGATGCTGACAAATATTTTAACCAAATGGTTAAAAATAATATCCCAGCTGGTTATTATGGTAAATTTTTAATGGATTCAAGATATTTTTATGAAGATTTTAATATAAACAATGCTGCTTTAGAAAGCTTAAAAAAAGGTGCCGAACTGGGTTCCCCTATGGCCCAATATGATTTTGGAAGATATACTTTAGGTGTTGACTTATTAAAAACAATTTATGAAAAAAATGATTTTAAAGTTGACCTTAAAAAAGAAGATTATGATTATGCTTTTCAAAATTTAGTTTGCTCTTTAAGGCAAGGCTTTGCTGAACCCGCTGTTTTAATTGGTGATTACTTAATGGAAGTAGAAAAAAATTATCCCATGGCTTTAAATTATTATTTAATTGCTACTTCATATAATCACGATTTAAGTTCTTCTATTTTGTACATTACTTTTTCTGCTGATATAGATGGTGTTAGCGATATAAAGAATGATGCTGAAAGCTTTGGTATTACTATTAAAGAAATACCAGGTTATAAAAAAGATAAAAAATTGGCTGAAATTTTTGAAAACGCTATAGACACAACCCACACATTATTATTTTTATATGATTTGGGGCCTTATGAAGAAAGAATTTATTTTGTAGATTTTAATTTGCCTAAAAATAATTTGTTAAATGATAGTGGTGCTTATAAAAAAGAATCAAAATTAAAAGATGCTTTTGGTGGAAAATGGCCACATGAAATTTATACAGAACTGAACTTTAAATAATAATTTTGTATTTGGTTTCTTAAATAGCAATATGTTATAATAGTTATATAAAATAATTATAAGGATATTAACTTTATGGTTAAAAATTTGTTTAAACAGGTTTTGCTTGTTTTGTTTTTAATGGCTTTTAGTGGTAATACACTTGTTTTAGCAGCTGATAATAAAGAAGTAAAAAAAACTGAGATTAAAAAAGAAGAACAAGCAACAACTGGCAATAATAATCCACTTAATGATGAAAAAATAAAGAAATTTGAATGCGTTTTTGAACGTAATAATATTCCGCCTAAATCTGAAGAAGGTGATAAGTTATATGAAGAAGTGCAAGAATTATATGGCATTACTTTCATTCCTAAAGAAGACTTTACTGACGAAGAAAAATTAAATATTTTTAATTTAACAAAAAAAGCAGCTGGATTAGGATCCTGGCGCGCAAAAAATGCTTTGGGGCATTATTATGTAACAGGTTTTGGAGTAGAAACCGATCTTGAAAAAGCTAAAGAAATTTTTGGTGAAATGATTAAAGAAAATATTCCAATAGGTTTTTATGGAAAATTTTTGATAGATTTCTTTTTACAAGATAGTGATTTTACAAAACATTTAGCTGTTTTATCTTTAAAAAAAGCAGCTGATTTAGGTGCCCCTTATGCCCAAGTTTATTTATGGAATTATTATTATGCACCAGTGCCAGAAGAGCATGCTGAGGGTTTGAGATATTTAATTTGTGCAGCACGGCAAGGGGACTCCGCTGCGTTATATTCAATTGCTGAATATTTGCAACAGATAGATGGTAATTATTCAATGGCTATGGAATATTTTTGGCGTGCCGCAGCCGCTGGTAGCCCTGCTGCTAATTTAATAATTTATAATTCGTTAACTGATGGTGTTTCAGAAGATGAATATAATATTATAAGGTCTTTTGTAAAATATAATACTGGTTATGATGAAAACCAGGAAATGGCAAAATATTTTTATGAAAACTATAAAAATCTTTTAGAAAACCGTAATTTAACTTTTGCTGACTTATTTGAAAAATATCAAATTCCTGAAAATAGTTTTTTTACTAAAGAAGAAGGCTATAATACAAATTCTCTTTTAAAAGAAGCTTTTGCAGGTAAGTGGCCACATGAAATGTTTTCTGAATTAGCCCCAGGGTATATTGCATCTAAATATTAACTATGAAAATACTAAAATATATATTACTTTTAAAATTTTTGTTTGTTTTTTCAGCTTGTGCTATGCCCATAAAGCTGGAAGATGAATTGCCAGAATCATTTACTTGTGTGCTTGAAAATACGGATTATAATTTTATAAACTCAGGTGCAGAAGATTTTTACAAAGAAGCAGAGTTCTTATATAATGCTAAGTTTTTTCTTCAAAAAGGTCTAAGTAAATCCGATGAAGAAAAAATGTTTAATTTGTATAAACAGGCGGCCAATTTGGGCGATTGGCGGGCCCAACATAAACTTGTTATTTGTTATTTATATGGTTACGGCACTAAAATTAGCGATAAACAAGCAATTGGTATAATTAAGAAAATGCAAAAAAATAATTTTGCTATTGCTTATTATGATCAGTATTTGTATGAAAATGTAAATAAAGGTAAGAAAAAAAATATTTCATCTAAAATCTTATATAAAGCTGCAAATATGGGTTCTAAAGAAGCACAATTAAAATTAGCCTCTAATTACTTTAAAGCAAACAATGTTCTTAATAATGAAGAAAAGGGCTTGCAGGTTTTAGTTTGTGCATTAAGACAAAATAGCGGCGAGGCTGCATATCAAATTGCTGAATATTTACAAAATATAGAAGAAAATTATTCAATGGCTATGCTTTATTATTGGTATGGGGCTAAACTGGGTCACTCTTTAAGTTATTCAACTATTGCTTCAAGTTTTGCAGAAAAAGAGTTAAGAGAATTTACATTCTACAATAAAGGCTATAATACTAATAAAGAATTATCAGCCGCTTTTTACTCTTATTTTAAAGAAGCGGAATCCAACCCGTTTATGGTTTTTCCTAAAATATTTGAAAAACATTCAATACCTGAAAATGTAATTCTATCTAAAGAAGAGGGTTATAATAAAATATCAAAATTGAAAAATGCTTTTAATGGTAATTGGCCACATGAAGTTTTTTCAGAAATAAAGTAAAATTTATAAAATAAAAATATGGTTTTTATAAAATGTATTTATCGGTTTTTAAAGTCATTTTATTTTTTATAGGAATATTTTATGGTTTATATAAAAAAAATATTTATTTTTTTTATTTGTTTTTCTTTTGCACCAATAATTTGGTCTTTTGATGATTTGCATAACAAAACATCGGAAGTAGTGAATTTAACTTTACCAGGAACTATAAATATTATTTCCGGCCAACAGTTATTAGGCTGTGGTTTTGTTTTTGATGGCAAAGAAGGTTTTGCAGTAACTAATAAACATGTGATAGTTGAAGAAAATGGAGAGATTAAAGCTAATGGTGTAGAGCAGGTTATTTTTCCTAATGGTAAAACCTACCCAGCAGAATTAGTTAAGCTTGATAAATATTATGATATAGCCTTAATAAAAATTAAAACCAGTGAACAGTTACCAGAAATACCTTTGGTAAAAAATATAATGCTTGTTGAGGGTGAGCCCGTAGTAATTATCGGAATGCCACAAGGTTTAACTTATTCGGTAATTACTGGAAAAATAGGTTCTGGAAATTATGACGATTATATTATTAGCAACCATTTAAATGACCGCAATCTAATTCACTGTTTAGCAGAAGCTAATTTTGGTAACTCTGGCAGCCCTATAATTAATTTAGAAGGGAATGCCATTGGTATTCTTTATGGGGGAGTGATCACTGAAAATTCTGTAAATGACCAGAGATTGGTTTTGGGTGTTAAAAGTAGTGAAATATATAGGCTGGTTAACAGCTACTATAAAGACGTTTATGGCTCTGAATACATACTGTTAAAACAAGAAAATAGAATAATAAAACCTAATTTTATTAGTGATAAAATTTCTCCGCTTGAATTTAATAATGCTGTTGTAAAAATTGAAGGACCAAGTATTAAGGGGATTGGTGTAATAATTAAAGATAAAAATATGATTTTAACTTCATTAAATTTAGTGAAAAATGATTTTAAAGTTTATTTTTTAAATGGCACTGAAATAAAAACAGAAATTTATAAAGAAAATCAAAATGATTCTTGGGTACTATTGAAAATGCTAAATAACTATAAAAATTATGGAATTAATTTGGCAAGTGAAAAAATAAATTTAGGTGAAAAGATTTTTTTGGTTTCAAAAAATGAAGCGGGTATATCCGAACCTAAAATAAAAAAAGGTATAGTTAGTTCTGTAAATAGAAATTTAACTTATGTAAATAGTAGTAAAAAATCTATTATGCAGGTTAGTATTTCTTTTGATGATTATGAGCTTGGAGCCCCAATTTTAAATTTGAACCGTGAACTTATTGGTATCACTTTAGAATACCCAGGATATTATGCTAGCGAAAAGCAAAAAGATTTTCTTAGGGGCATTGGTTTTGTTTTACCAGTAACTAATGATGATTTATTTCTATATTAGTTTTTTATTTCATTAATGTATAATATAAAATTATTTTTATCTAAAAATTAAAAATCTTTTTAATTTTTATTTACTAAGAATTTTGATATAGACCTAGAATTATTCTTTCTCTTCAGTTATACTTTAAAAAAACTTTATGAATGGTATTGGTACTTTTAGATGGATAAAAAATTTAAAATACTTGATGAATTAAATATAACTGATGATGATATAAAACAAAGTATGAAAAATATAGGTGGTTATTTTGATGTAACCTTAGATGATTTCAAAAATTTATATCATGAAGCAATTTTATTGGTAAAAGAACGTATTTTAAGCACTTTCACAGCACAAGATTTAATGACATCTGCTGTTTTATCTGTTTATTTAGAAGATGATTTGCAAATAGCAATAACAAAAATGGGCGAAAATAAAATATCTGGTTTAGCTGTTTTAGATAAAACAAATAAACTAGTCGGGATGATTTCTGAAAAAGATATTTTTAAATTAGTAAATGCCGATGGTTCCATGGCCTATTTAAATAATATATTAAACCAATGCAACACAACTTATGAAGTGATGCACAATTTAATAGTAAAAGATATTATGAGTAGTAGGATAATAACTACTTCTGTTGATACCCAATTAAAAACAATAATTGATATTTTTCAAAGAGAACAAATTAACCGCTTACCTGTTGTAGGTGAAAATAATACATTACTTGGTATTATAGCCAGAAGCGACATAATTAAAGCTTTTTCGTTACTGTCATGAAAAAATTCTTTTTAAAAATGAGGGGTAGTGGTACTGCCCCACCTGGTATATCTTTAAAAGAAATAGCTTTAGCTTTTGTAGGCAGTTTATTAGCTATTTCATTAATAGCAATTTTAAATATTTACTTTTTCCAAGCTACACAATTGCCGCTTTTGCTTGGTTCTTTTGGGGCTTCTGCTGTTTTAGTTTTTGGTGTGCCCCGAAGCCCGCTAGCACAACCACGTAACGTGGTTGGTGGGCATATTATTTCTGCACTTATTGGGGTTCTTGTTTATAAATTAATTGGCGAGCATTGGCTGTCTTCTGGTCTTGCTGTAGCCTTGGCTATATCTCTAATGCATTTAACATTAACACTTCACCCCCCAGGTGGGGCTACGGCTTTAATTGCTGTTACTGGCGGCCCTGTTATTTATAAATTAGGTTTTTTATACATTTTATTTCCGTGTGTAGTTGGGGCAACTATTATGAT
>JARJEC010044572.1:0-10563 GCA_030264575.1 Tachinus sp. AB-2021 | reverse complement strand
TTATACTATATGAAAAAAATCATATATATATATATATATATATATATATATATATATATATATATATATATATATATACAACACAATGATAGTTGAGTATGACACGTGCTTTCATAAGCTAAGAATCGCGTATTCTCTGTTTGTTTTAATGCTTAATGCAAAATCAGAAATATGTGGAGGATTTTCTCTCAAAATGTTTGCAAACTATTGTAGTTTCAAATTACAAATATTTATTTCTTTTAATATTGCAAACCTTTTCTAAATGTGAAATATTCAAAACTGAAATATTTACAAATTATTATAAGCAGTTGACCAACGTTTATTTGAAAGGTTACTTAGAAATAAGATAGGTTTTTGTGAAACAGCTGGCATTTTCATTTTCACACATTTCTCATATCTAACGTTATAGGAAGTTCATTTTTCCATATACAGCTTCAATTGCTTGAATTTTGCAGAATAGTTTTTCTACACTTTTTGCGATAGCTATATTATTTTTCTACAATTAGCTTTAAGTTGAAATTATTAGTTCGTGTTATTCTATTACACGATATTGATTTAATTTTTTTTTTCTTCTATTTATTAATTCTAGAAAAGGTCTGGTAGTTTTTTTATCTTGTATGTTTAGTTTGTTTGCCAAAAAAGTAATAATAACTGATTAATTATCATGCAAATAATAATATGCATTTTTGTAGATAGTATTATTTTACTTAGACTTTTACCGTCATTTTTGAGAATGGTTTATTTCTAGGCTAACATTCTTCATGTTATAAAGCATTCTTAGAGATTTTCAACTACTTATATCGCTTTTTAAATAGATAACCATCATTTTTGATCCACAAAGATTATTTAAAAAAATATTAACAGTAAATTATTTCTTTCCTGTTTTTTTTTCGAGTTTGTTAAAATTTTGGCAGTTGATTTGGCAAATGAACATAATATGATCACTATTACCTTTTGCCAGTTGTGAAATTCAGAACGAATAAAATAGATAGGTAGAGGGGATGTCAAAGAATGGTCTAAAGTCACTTCATATTTTACTCTAAACTTTGATTGAAACCAGAATTATCAGATCACATTTGATTTGCTTTAACAAATATAAATGCACTTTTAGAGTTCATCAGAATTCAGCAGAACCAAAGTTGGCATTTTTGCGCCGTAAAAGCGGAGGAAAAAGGGTAAGGTGTATATTTTGAGATAAAATGCAACGTTAAGTCTCATTTGGTCACACAATGATAACATAAAATAACAGTTAAAACATTGTTTCTATATTTTTTTTTTACATGGACAGCGGCCCAATCTGCCTGCCAATCAGACAACACCAATCTATGTAAATAATTACAGATATCCTGAGAACATACTATTTCGGATATCAACTCTGGATATGTAATTGCGCTCTTTGTTCATTTGTCAACCTTTTCATTGTTACTGATTCCCATGTGACCCAGACAAAATCAACGGTGACACCTGCATTGCACAACTGAAGCAAAATTGAATGAATCTACTGAGGCAGATACGCGTATATCAATAGATAGTACACGCTGCTCACGCTGAGTAAATCAAACGTCAACTGCAAATATCTACCACAAAGGCGCAGCCGTTAATACTTTTCGAGTTATTTGTAAAAATCCAAAATAACATTTAGAAATTGTGCTTGTATTTGTTTAAACTCAGCTAGATATTTAATTGGTAAGGTGGATGCTTTATCCATTTTAGTTCAGAGATTGTTTAACTTTGTACGTAAGAACAACCAAATATGTCATACTCGTGGCGCTGACTATGACATACTTTGTTAGATTTTAGGATATTGAACATAAAAATCCTGAAGTGTTTGGAAATTGGAATAGAAAACGGAATCTTTGAACGAATTTAAGTTTAGTATAAATCACGTAGTTCAAGTTTAAATACTGCCGAATAAGAAGGGTCCAAGCGGTTTGCTTTCAACTAAGCGGAATACTTGGTTGTCACGACTTAGCGTCGTATATAAGGATATGGCTTTTATGATACACACAACACTCTAGCAATAATTCTAGTTTGAAATGCACCAATTGCCAACGTGATTTCTGTATGAACAATAGGATCCACTTTTTCTGTAGTCGACAGAATTGCTGAAGAATAGATTATGGAACCATAATCCAATTTCGAGTGAATTAATGCTCGATATAAGTGCAGCATTGTTTTTAAAAGCACCTTATGAGTTTACACTCAAAGAATGGAGCATGTTTTGTGCCGTAACACATCCTATATGCTAACTGAACTGAAAATGAAGTCAATAGGGGTCGAACTTCTACAAATCAGCATTGGAAGACAAAGGTGATGTGCAGATGATTAAATGGGCACAAATTTAGTAAGATTTAAAAAATATTGAAGAATAATTTCAATCAAACTGCTTAGCCAAACCAAAGTTCACAGTTAAGCTTGAGAATACTTGTGAGATGGTCGGCTTATTTAAAAATGTCGTATATTTTCAATATCAATAATCCCCACCCAAAAGAGATTAAAGAGACAAGTCTTGACCAAAAGCATCCTGTCCATACTTACATAGTGTAGCTTGGAAACGATCACTGTACCTTACCGTTAAAAATACAAATAAGAACAACACTACGAGGTATTAGATAAAGTCAGAAAAAACAATATACGCTCCAGGACCAGCATGAACGGCACCGTAGAGCGATTTGCGGAGATGAAATAGAATTGAGCCGGTGTATGGATAGAATGACGAAGAGAGTATTATCTCGGAGATCGAGAATATCAAAACGGAGTTTTGGCAGAGTACCAATACTATCCACGGATGAAGTTCTCAAATCAGCATGAAGGAATTGTAAGCAATTGTCGCAAGACTGATATAAATTTAAAAATTGTTTAGAAGTGTACGTCCAGAAATCAATTGACTTCATATTGAGAAAAATTGGTGCATATAAGTTGCTTAATTACATTGATTTTTTCAAAAGCTAATAAATGTTTTTGTCTTTTGATTTATGAATCATCCATTAAGTATATTTTATGCTTAAATTAAATATATACTCAAATAACATCGTTGATTATTAGTATTATTCATTTGGAAAAGTAAGAACCCATAATGCAGCCATTATATTCAGTAATACTATTCTGGTTTTATTTATAGTTCATAAAATGATCATTAAAAATTTAGATTTATTTGATTTTTAATGGGCAATTTCAAATATCAATCATCTCATCATCAGAATGTAAGTATTTTTAGTTTGTGTGCACATTCTGTATTATTGCAATTTTATTGCAAAATTCAATCAATGCAATTTGTATCAATGCAATAATAATATTTATTTATTTATTTATTTATTGTGATTGAGTTTTGCTTACTGGTGTATGTTCGGCCTTTTAAATTATATGTTTAAGTTTATATTTGGTAATTTTGTTTATATACATATATAAATGATTAATAACATTAATCCATTATATTAATTCTAATTTTAGTACTGAAGAAGGACAATGAGTAATGTTCGAAACATTTACAAGAGATAAGATATAAATAAAATTTTGTCCTATGAGCCCTGTAAAATTTCTCTTCTCTAATAATATTATATTGACAAATATAAATACAGATCAATTAGAATTTATTTATATTAAATTATTAATTTATTTTTTATTAAAATGTCTGTCTTTATATTATTGATGTTTAGAGATAATTAAATTTGGCAAATTTTTTACTTCGATACTATTTCTACTAGTTTTTTTTTAATTTTGTATTACTATTGACTAGTTCATTTCAAAAACCACATTAGTCTAAATATTTGTTAATATTCTAGTCTAGCGAAAAAACGATTTTCTATAAAAAAAATAGATTTTTAAAATTAAAAAAATATTTATTCCTGTTTTTTAAAAATCAATTTAATAATTATATCCATTTCAACTACAGTTTTCCGTTCTGTATTTAAAGCCTCTTTACTTGCCTCTGTAGAATGTTTAGCACCGCGGATGATTATTATCACTTTATCTAAGAATAAGACTGCAATGTAGATCAATATATATATAAATGGTGACGGAAGACCAAATAACAACATTTGTGAAAAGTGTGATTGTGGTGGGGGAGGGTTATTCTGTATCCTAAGTTAGATCGTTTAATCTTTATGATGCGTTGAAGTGTTTAACATTATCTTATGACTATTTTGCCACCACACGGCGCACATTCCGGACACATTTCAACTTTGCTCCACGTGCAACTCTCCCGGAACAACCACTCGATTTCTAAGGAGTTGAAAATTTGTCAACACGGTAACATTGTCCCCTAGAAACCTCTACAAGTGTTCCAACTATGGTGATATCCAAGAATGTGGATCATTTCTAACTGTACGTTGAGGGAATCCCACGATGTTCAATGATACACCACGCACAAACACACGGAACCTTCAAATGATTATAAAAAAGCTTTCAAAATTCCATTCCTGCAAGATAAAGCTTATCCAGAATTTCTTTCCAACTGAGAATATGCATAGTCTGCAATTCAGTGAGCGCATATTGGACATTCTTCACGACAAACTTGCATTGATCATAGCATCGGACAAAACACATTTTAACTTGGATGGCTATGTGAACAAACATAATTGCCGATGTTGGGCAACTAACTGCTCTAGAGAATTGTACGAGCAGCCTTCTCACAGTGAAAAAGTTACAGTGTAGTGTGCTTTGTCAGAAGTAGTGATAATCTGACTATATTTTTTGAAGATGAAAGAAAGCAGGCGGTGACGGTAAAATTGTAACCCTACGTGACTATGCTTTGTGAATTTTTATTCTCTACTTGGAGGAAAATAAATTAAACTTAGAAAATCTGTTTTTACAGAACAGTCACTACTCATACCGCCAGAGTTTCAATCTCGTACGTTAATCATTTTTCTCATGCTTAAATTCCAAATATGGTGACATTTCATGTCCACCCTTATGATCCGCTCCCACTCTTGCGATTTTTTCTTATGGGGGTACTTGAAGTTAAAAATCTATTTTGACAATCCACGCACTATTGCACATATAATAGAAGGCATACGACGAGATATCTTGGAGATTTTTTTGAGTGATTTTAATGATGGTTTGCAGGAATTGGCGCCATTTATCGGACATTAATTCTTCGCCATTATTAATTTTACTTCTGTATTACAATAAAATTTTCAGTTATTAGTCATAAATTATAATTTTTTATGTGTATAAATAAAAAAATTAAAGGTAGGGCGTACGTTTTATTTGGTCTCTGTTACCTATTTAAACCTTTTCTCTCGTTTTTTTAGATGAAATTTTGATATTTGAGTTTACAAAAATTCCAACAAATGTCAAAAAAATAATGTACAAATATTATATATTTGTGTATATTTTACATTCGTTTTTTTAAATTTTAAAATTTGTTCGTAATGAAAACTGAAATTTGCTTTTAGTATAACCAGCAAAAATGGAGTAGACTCGCCTGGTAGATGAAACATCAAAATCCGTTTTTCAAGAGAAGCTCTGTTTTTTTCTGCTCCATATTGTCACTGTCATTTATGATATCGTTTTCCACTGTCAGGCTTGCCGTTTTTGTCATTGCTAGTTGACCGTAGAACCAGTGTCCTAACGTATATTATTATAAGTAGTAGCTACTAATCATCTATCGTTTTCTAACAACTAATAAAAAAAATTGAAAATATAAAATTAAATATTGCCAAACCATAGACTGACAATATGATATTGATAACCATTAAAATGGTTAGATCAAAACGATTTTGAGAAAACGTAAAAATATTTTAAAAGTGAAAATAAATTAAACTTACATTTACAAAAAATATTTTCTAAAAAGCATTTGAACGTATTAATAAACGTGCATATTTTAATGGCAAGTTAATTATTACAACCCTTGGTCAATTAATCAATTATTATAACATATTGATTTTAATATAATTTATGTATAATAATAATATTAATAAATTATTGAAAATTGCCATATTAGCATATTCATTGCGCAATTATAATAACCACTGATTGTAACGAAGAAAGGCTACTTCAAATTGCACATACCGATTCTTCATTAAAGTACTGTTATTGCTCTGATCTATTCGTGCTGCATTAACGAAATTCTATTTATACCAAGTATATTTATATATTCTGCGACTGCGGTCAGACTTATACGGATGAATTCATCTCAAGCAATCCGTCATATTTAAATAAGAACGGAATATGAATTATTCTGACACCGAAATGTATAAAGTAAAGCATTATGTATGATGGCTGATCCTTTATGCATGTGAAAGAATAAAAAGAGAAATCTGTATTAATCTAAATGTACTGTCCGTCCATATATTTCTTTTTCAAATGGAGATTTTTTATATAATATCTATTTGAGTGCACAATAAAATATTTTTATACTTGAATTTTTTAAGCTAATATTTTTATTGTAATATGTTTTATATTGTATTATTTTAATATATATATATATATATATATATATATATATATATATATATATATATATATATAATAGAGAAAGATTTTAAAGTGTAGAGCCGTGGTAGCATTTATAATTGTTATATACCTATAAAAATATTAATGTAATAATAAAGAAACAAACAACAAAAATATTAATTTTTACCATAAAAAATAGAAATAAATGAAAAAGAAAAATTAGTTAAACAAAAATTAAACATGATTCAAAAATATGTAAGATCTTGCTTATATTTATATTTTTAATATTAATATTGATATAGATTAAAATAATAATTTGTTTGTTTAAAATAATTAAAATGATGAAATATTTTATTTAAACATTTCGTTTTAAATATTCAATTCTAATTTAGAGAATAATAAATTTAAATGTTTTTTTTATTGTTCCAGGTTAGTTCCAAATGGTTTTTGCAGTTGCTTCTATTCTAAGGTAGGGTTATGTAAAAATAAAGTTTATATGTCACTTGGAAAATTCGGTGACCAAATTGCATACAGAGTCAATATTACGTTACAATTTCCATTTAAAGGGAATCTCAAATCTTTGGCAAAAGTAAAAATTTAATAATGCATACCGGGCGAAGTTGTGCTCGTCTGCTCCTCTCTGACTCCCGTGTAGAGATGTGAAAAAAAACCTCAAAAGCTGTCGAGCAATAAACATCGCTCTGCCGTAGTAGTAAAATCGTAAAACCGTTCGATCGCACGATACATGAACACGGTTTGATAGCTTTAGTAGAGCGAGAAATATAAGATGGACAGTTTAACTGAGCTCTCTGGCTCTCAAATCCCAAGTTCCTCACTTACACATCCACGAAATGTCCGTACCCCGATGTGCCTCTTCTCTCTCCCTTTCCATCTCTCAATTCCCATCATTCTAATATCGCATCGTTATTATCACGAAATGTTATGACTAATATAATTTCATGGGCTATATTAAGGGAAATGGTACAATAATAGCCGATTTGGTAATTAAATATACGTTTAGGTCCACTAAAATTTTGCATTAATTATTCAATACGCGTAGGACTATGTTAATATGTAATTGAATTGTACCTAATTTGTTAATCAAAAATAGTTGTAATATTTTAATTATTCAGTGGTACATTAGAAAAGGTTTGAAGATATCAATTTGGGAATGCATCGAACATGAAATAACATAATTTAAAAAATTAATAAAAAATATTAAAGCACCATCGCAAGATATGCAAAAGCTTTCTGAATGAAAATGTTTTCGATGTTAATTTATGTCAAAATACTGCTCATGAGACTGTTAGAACACTGTTTTCTGTGGTAATGAGTTACATGAGTAAAATAAAGTTTGTGATATTATTATAAAGTATAACAAAATGGCTCAATGAGTTATTTGAAGTTCTAAAGATCCTAACCAACTTTTTTATTTCTAAAAGATTTGCATGTATTCAAAGACCTAGTTTAAAGTTTTTCAAAATAATGAAACTTAAATAAATGATCTCAATCACCTATTTTATTAATAATTATAATATTTCTAAAATTTAAAGAAAAATTACTACCATGAAAATTTGCACTGCTATGTGTATGTATTTTTTATTAAAGCATATCTTTGGTTAAAATCTTTTTTTCGAATTAGTCTAATTTGTATTAGAATGTTAAATGGCACAAGAATCAGATCTTTGAACTAAAAAAAAAGTTTACAAACTCAATGATTTGACTTTTATGACATTTAATTTCTTATTAAAAATTTTTTTTTTAAAGAAAAATAAAAGATACTGAATGAATCAGATTTGTATTCAACCAGACAAAGAAGTTAAATAACTTTTTTGATCTGATTCTTGCAACACTCAACTTTTTTGTTGCCCAATAAGCCAGAGAAAATAGTTTTTGACGGGTTTGGGAATTTATTTTTATTTTTTTAAATATTTTGCATTTTTTATTTAAAGTGGAGCTCGCTTAGTAAAAAACATTTGAACTAATTTTTTATTTCACTTTTAAAATAAGAAAGTAGGCCTTGCGTGGTATCATTATNTATTTTAATTATCTATCTAATAGTATAGTATTTGATTGATGAGTGTAAAATTTGATAATAGTTTTATTGAAAACTTTAATCTAAGTAACACTTAGTTGTTTTTAAATAGGTAATATCTGGTATCGTTGTATGGATAGTTAAAATGAATCAATTTTTTTTGTAAAACAAATTAATAGTAAGTATTTTTAAAAAAAATAAAAATTAATTGAATTAAAATTTTTGAAATGAAACTTTAGCATTTGTTGTATTGTTGAGGCACACCCCATATCAACTTTTTTTAAGCAAAACACATGGCCTGATTTTTTATTAAAAAAGTAAAATAAAAGAATCTGTACAAATATTTTTTCTACTGTTTTTAATATTTTCACAGCAAAAAAATAAAAAAGTTTTTCAAACAAAAGTAGTTTCATCTTTTTTAATTATATATCTAACGGTACTATACATAACCTCGGGTCCTATTTTAAATTATAAAGTTGAATGCATGGGGTACCTCCTAGAGATCATTTTTGAAAACCGTAAATAATTCCAAAAAATTCTTTAAGTGAGCTTTGGTTTTTCTTTAAAAAAAGATTGAGACGTGAAGTTTGAACACCTGGTAACAATTACGATTTATTTTGATCTACTTGTGTGCAGTAGTCATCAAGTGCACTTGATTTGAGCAAGTGATTTTAATATTTACTATATGGAATTGTCGTTTGTGTTTTTGTTATCAAATCGAGCAAGTGAACAAAATTATAAATTTGATATTAATCTTTATAAAAAATAATATTTGTGAAATAATAATTGCTATTGATTTGGTCTAACTTGTGGAATCTTACGTTTCTTATACGTTGGTGGAGCCTTATGTCTCTTACGTTTAAAATATCCTTAATCTAGCTTCAAGTTGTATTATGTGTCAACTGTATATAATATTATATAATTTTATTGGTTTTTTTTTATTCATTTGCAATTGATTCGGAATTCATTCCAGTGCAGTTATTAGAATATATTTTTTATTGGAACAGTAAATAGTTTGGTGGATCTGCGATCTCTTATCTTTACTACTTTATATCTACAAACTTTGACTTCTAAGATTATTGGCTGCACAATACTTAATAATAATACCTATTCTAGCTTTGGGACATAACTTTAAAACTTAATAAATAAATAACTAAGCTAATATGACAGATAATAAATAAAACTTAAGCCTAATATGTAAAATACTTCTGTGCCAGAACCTAAATACTAAGTAAATAAATAAAAGGATGGTTACAGAGTAAACCAGAGACATTCGACTATACAACTCAACTACTAACCGATCACGGAAAATTTGAAAAATATATACAAAAAAATAAATAAAATGTAAAAGGAAGAAAGATGCATTTACTGTCAAAATGAAACCCACGGAACACACCCTAGTAGAACGCAAGGAATGAGAGGAAGATAGAAGAACATGTACTGGAAGATAATATAAACAACAACGATTAGCAAGTGCATGAAATACTTGAATAAATGGAGGCTCACGAGAAACTTTGCAAGAGAAGTACTAATATACGATTACGAATATGGAGGAATTTGAAGCTGAAATGATATAAATAAACCAAAATGGAACTAAACATGAATACAGGTCATAGAAGACAAAGAAGAACGGTAAGGGAATAAAATGGAAACAGATGAATTTTTAAAGAATGAACAAAAAAGAGGAAGGATAAAATGGAAGTCAAGATAAACATACCTATCAAGAAAATGAAGATGTAAGAATAGAAATGAATAGAACATTTACAGAAACAATAGTACCAAGTAAAATTGCAGAGAGAAAAAAGATAATAAAGAATTGCTGAAAACCGGTCAAAATTTATATATTTCGTTACCAATCCAAGATTAAATTGTTGTCTTTAAATTTTTTGCTCTGCGAATATATTTTTTAGATATTTTGCTAATAATTTAAAATTTTTCTAATTAATAATTTGCTGCTATAGAAATACCAGAAAATAGCAGAAATTTATTTATTGCCGCATTAGCAAATAATTTGCGCCGGTTTGGGAGAGCCTCAAAATAAATTCTTCCTGCGTGTAAATTGATTGAAAATCAGATTAAAAACCAAAAATCTGCAATTTTTGAACACCTGTAGCAAAACAGTTGAAGGCATT
>JARJEC010044552.1:0-10848 GCA_030264575.1 Tachinus sp. AB-2021 | reverse complement strand
GACCTCTACTATGTGGTTCTTAATTTGAAGTAATCAATAAAACTAGAATTACTATGTTTTTTAACCACAAAAATTATATAATTCATAAGTCAAAAATCGAGTTATTTTTTATTTTTAATAAATAAATATTTTTTGTGGTTAAAAAACATAGTAATTTATGTTTAATTTATTTCTATATCATTTTTGTTGTTTATTTGTTGATTTTTATAAATATTTATGTTCTTTTGTGTTTTTTATTTGTTAATGCAACATAAAATATTTTGCTTTTTGTCGTTTAAATAGTTGTTAATTTTCTTAAAATTTATTTATATTAGTTATATATTTTTTGATATTATTAATTTAGTGATTCCAAAGGAACCGGATCCAGTATCCGGCCAATATATTAAAAATTCGGTTCCTGCCGGATAAAAATGTAAGAACAACTAATATTAATTAATAAAATGCAAACGAAAAAAATCATAAAGTGAACAATACAAATAATTGAATATAAAATGAAAAAAAAAAATAGGATTTTATTATTTAAAATATAACTGCAGTGAAATCTCGTGTAGTGAACAACTACCATAAATGGGCAACTCCCATAACAGGACAATTTTGCATGCACTGGCAAAAGTTAGTTTATTAATTTTTGGCAAATCAACCTAAAAGATTATTGTTGCACTGGCAAAAATAAGACTCCCTAATAAGCAGTTATAATTTTGTAAAAGTTGCAAAATTTTTCTGACAAATGTTTCAAGAAATTTTTTCTTCAGTTGTTGATTATTTTCAATATAGCACAAAGCCACTTCTAACATGATTAAGTAAACAGTTATTAAATTTTTTTTGAAAGTAAAAAAATTAGAAAATCATTTTTAAAAATGAGAAAATAAAATATTTATTCATGACTGATTTTTTTCGACGATACAAAAACTAACAAATTTTGATTAATTTTTTTCAATGATTTTTTCTAATATGAATATTTAAAAAAAAAATTGTGTTGCTAGAACAATAGATTTTTTACTATTAAACAAAGCAAATAAAATTTTCAGAAAAAAAAGATATCTACTTTTATTCTAAAAATTTCTTTTATATATAAAAATATTTTGGCGGGTTTCAAAATTTATTTAAGAACTTTTTTGGTCGATTTTTGTATTGTAAGAACAAGAATATATTTTTTTCTATTAAACAAAGTAAATGAAGTTTTCAGCAAAAATGATATTTACTGCTTTTCTAAAAATTTCTTCTATATCTAAGAAGAAATTTTTGTAACATTTTGTCGTGTTTCAATATTTATTGAATTATTGTGTTGCAAGAACAAGAATGTGTTTTTTATTATTAAACAAAATCAATAAAACTTTCAGTAAGAAAAATATCTACTTTTTTTCTGAAAATTTCTTCTATATCTAAGTGGAATTTTTTGCAAAATTTTGGCGTATATCAAAAGATTTATGTATTGTAATTTTGTGTTCAATTATTCTAATATAAAAATTCATAGTTTCTTTTTGTGTTGCAAATAAAATTTGAAAAAAACAATATTTTTACTATTCTTCTAAAAATTTCTTCTATATCTAAGGAAAAATTTTTGTAAAATTTTGGCGTGTTTCAAAATTTATTTAAGAACTTTTCGGTTGATTTTTGTATTGTATTTTCGTGTTAAATTTTTTCTAACATAAAATATTTATAGTTTTTTTTTGTGTTGCAAGAACAAAAATATTTTTAGTTGCTATTAAACAAAATAAATAAAATTTTCAGAAAAAAGTAGATATCTTATTATATTGT
The DNA here is from genome assembly GCA_030264575.1 of Tachinus sp. AB-2021. Taxonomy (NCBI): domain Eukaryota; kingdom Metazoa; phylum Arthropoda; class Insecta; order Coleoptera; family Staphylinidae; genus Tachinus; species Tachinus sp. AB-2021. The sequence goes on along the minus strand of JARJEC010044552.1, from coordinate 9,090 downwards.
ATTTTTGCGTTCATTTTTTTCTAATATAATTTTTTTTTTGTATTGCAAGAACAAGAATATTTTTTTTGCTATTAAACAAAATAAATAAAATTTACAGAAAAAAAACCTTTTTTTCTGAAAATTTCTTCTATATCTAAATTTTTGTAAAATTTTGGCGTGTTCCGAGATTTATTTAAGAATTTTTTCGGTTGATTTTTGTAAAAAAAACAAACAATTTATGAACAAAACAAAAAAAAAATAATATTTGGAGTTTGGATTTGGTTCCGATACGATTCCGGTTTGTATTTTTAATGATGGATGGATCCACTTTTAGTTACCGAATCCGGTTCCGGGCAAAAAATGGATCCGGCGGCAGCACTAATTATTATTATTTTGATAGAAATAAATATTTTTTTAAATTTTTGCTTAATTTGTTTTCAATTATTTTTTTTTATTTCCATTATTTGTTTATTTAAATGTTCTTTTTGTTTATTTTTATTTCTCTTTAAAGTTATCAGTTATGTTCTATGTTTTTGTGTAAGTTGTTTTTTGATTAGTTTGTGTTTTGTGTATTTTATTTATTTTTTTTTTATTTTGTTTATTGTTATTATTTTTATTACGTATTTTCATTTTAGTTTAATTCTTAATACTTTTTTTTATTAAGTTTTAATTCTTTTTATTTGATTTATATTTTTTAATTTTGATATATTAACAAATTGCACATAGAGCAATATTTTTTCAGGACTTGATACCAGCTGCTAAAGGGGGATTAAACAATAGTCGTTTATGACGTAAACATTGCACATTTTTATTAAAAAGTACTACTAAAATTTTTGAATTTAACCCCAAAAAACTATTTTTATTAAAGTCCAATTTAAAATGAAAAATTTGCTAAATATTGCAACTTCTTAAACAAAAAATCAAATTTTTGAAAATATATTTATAAAAACTCTATTATTTTTCAATATCAAAAACATAAATTTCGATTTTTAGTAGATTTTTCGTCATAAATCGCAATTTCTTAAATATTGCAAATTGGCAATTTTTAAAGAGATTTATTCAATTTTTAGTTAATCTTATATTAATATTAAATTGCTTTAAAATTTTTATATTTTTTTAAATTTATATAAATTTATTTCTTATATATTGCAAATTGGCAATTTTTAAATAGATTTATTCAGTTTTTAGTTAATCTTATATTAATATTAAATTGTTGTATAATTTTTATATTTTTTTTAATTTATGTAAATTTTGATTTATAGTAGATTTTTCGTCATAAATCGCAATTTCTTAAATATTGCAAATTGGTAATTTTTAAAGAAATTTATTCAATTTTTAGTTAATCTTATATTAATATTAAATTGTTTTAAAATTTTAATATTTTTTAAAATTATAATCGATTTTATCTCATACTCGCAACTATCTGTATTTTTTCTGGTATTATTAATATTAGAAAAATAAAACATTTTTTTTAAATTTGTCAAAAATATGTTTAAAAATTTTAAAAAAGAATTAAGATTAAACAGAAATCTTGTTCGAACCAATTCAAACCATTCGTAGCGGTTTAGAAATACATTTTTTTGTTTCTCAATATACGGTTCGCGGTTCACGAACAACCATTTTTTACGGTTTAGAAATACATTTTTTTTGTTTCTCAATATATGGTTCGCGATTCAAGAAAATTCTTGTTTCAGTTCCTTCAAAACATAAATCAATAACTATTAATATAAATACTATCTAAAATAAAATTCAATGCATTAAATGCATAATTTTTATAATTGAAATTTAATGGATTTTGATGAATGATGAATTATAATTTGTTATGCAACTAAATTAAATGACCACATTTGGGTAATAAAATAGAATTAACATACATGCACATGTATGATTCGTAGGCATAAATAATTTAATGCATATATATTCAAAGGGATATTAAATTTACAAAAGTTGCTGTTTATAATGCAAGTATGCAAATTAATTTCATTGTGTAAACATATAATTAATGCTAATTTCAATCGGTAAAACACTGCTGCTACATTCATTACTGTTAATAGGTGGATTAATCGATTTTTCAAATGGTTCGTTGTTAATTTTATTTAAATGCTAAAACCCTTGATCGATTTGCTAAATCATTTAATTCCGAATGATAACATTTTAATTTTATAGCAACGCAAATGACATTTTCATTAATTTATTTGTAATGTTAATTTTAAGTTTATTATTTCTTGAAAATTGCATCATAGGTTATTACAGGTTGTTCAATTCTAGATAGTTCTAGCATCTTTACATTTCCTACAAGAAAATATAACCTACCATTGAGTGATTAACTTTATTAAAAGCATAAGTTGTTTCGCTAAAGCTTTGAAAGTTTTGTTTGTTTATATGAATTTTCACAACAAATATTTTAAATGAAGTAAAACTTATTCATAGAAAAAAATCTTAATTTTGTATAGTTATTTTCTTAGGATCCAATTTAAGATTCTATTCTTTACACCTGGAATAAGAAAAGTTTTCAAGTCTTTTCATTTCCAACTGCACATTTATTTCAATTCAATCTATCGGCGATTGTAATTAGGATTACTTTAAAGCTGTCAATTGTTTTATAGCCGGCGAAACAAGTTTTGCAAAGTACATTTTCGGCACAAATTCAAGCTCTAATAAATGATTATAAAATGTATTTGTTTTGTTAAGTTAGAAAAGTAAGGAAAGCTTAATGAGAACTTTTATTGTTATTATGCATATTACACAGTTGGGAATGATATTTAAATCAACAAAGTTTTAAAAAATAAAAAATTTACTGAAAGCGTTTTTTAACTATTAACATTAAAAAGTTAAAACCAATTCTCGTTTAAATTTTTATTGTGTTATTTATGTTTCTTGCAAATCAAATTTCCATTGAAATCCAATATTTTTTCTTGATTAATGAATAATTATTTACTTAAACAAGGCAATAAAAATTCAAATTGAACAATATAATAAACTTTTAAAGGTCATCTATACATTCCATATCCAAAATGTTAATCCGGTCGCTCATAATAATTAATACATATTTGAAAAGATTATTCAATGTTATTTGTAATGATAAATAAAATAAATATTTCTAAAAATATCATTTTAATATGTATCTTTTTGCAACATATTTTAAATCAAATTAGAAAAAAAACAATAATTTTATTTTTAGAAAATTGGAGCAATTGCTTCGTCAGCTATTACTTCCACTTTCCAATCACATAAAGGGACTTTATAAATTCACTTATTTTATTGTGTTTGTAAATATAATGCTTTTAACTAAATACGATTAACCCGATTAAATCACTTTCTTAAATGAAATAATATTAACACAAAATTAATTAAAAAAATAACAACTCACTCTTTAATTAATCCCGTTTGCGACACCGAACCCGAAACAATAAAACGCGCGCAACAAAACAAATTCCTCTCACAAACTGTATTATTATCCAATCAGATCGGTGCCACTCACTAGAATGAAGTCCAATGTTAAATGTAATATAACTTTGTTTAGGTGTGTGTAGGGGGTCGCCGGAATAATCACGACTGATCAAAACCACACACAAAAAAATTCCATTTGAAACTATATATTAACGCATACAAGTTTTTGCCTTTTTCTGAAAATAAAAGCTATGGGTATATCCCCGCGAGTGAGTCAACTGGTTTGCTGTAAACGGCCTGTTTGGAGTAGCTTAAGATTATCATCTAATTTAAATATCACAGACGTTATTTTAAATTTGAATTAATTGGTAGTATATTCATTTAATAAATAGCTGTTTTGAATAATTTATTCTTAGAATGCGTCATTGGAAGCGTGCTTGGGTTATTCGCAATTCCCTCTGAGCCTAAAAGATTTTATTATAATATTTCACTTATTAATATTAGACTGGGTCTGAAGAAAAGGAAAAACTTTTTGCCAACTGATTAACGCTTTCAATGTCTCGTATTTTATATTTTTAGATATTACCAGGTGTAAAGTACATAATTTTATTAAAATAAATAAGTGAGCGAGTGAATGTCTTGAGAAAACAATAATAACGTTTATGGTAAATAAACGAATATTATTTCCGGACTCAGTAAACAATACGAAGAACCACGCAGAAAGGTGCCTCCAAGTCTATACCTGATAAGGGATCATGTCAGTATTTACCGAGCAGTGCTAGAATGTGTGCAAGAGTATATTTATTGTAATTGAGAGTGTGATGTACTTTATTATTGGTGAGTGCCTATGTAGTATAACAGATTACATTAATTAGATTATAACACAGTAACGTGATTACATGAAGTAGAAAGAAGCTGTATTAACTTTGGCCAATGCTTAGTAAATTAGGGAACGTTGCGCGCATGAAAAGAGTAAAGTACCTGTCTCAGGTTCCGCCGATAAGGTGGACATTATATGTGGCACCGTTACCGAATAGCGAATAGGGGACATTGCATGGAAGAGTAACATTTAAGTGGAGAGGCGGGTGTTTTTCTCACGTGTACAGTGGAAAGCCACTCGTAGAACCTTGTATTAACGCCCCTTTGTAGTTGAATAGGAGACATTGCATGGAAGTGGAGAGGCATCTGTTTTTCTCAGGTGCACAGTGGAGAGCCACTCGTGGAACCTTGTATTAACGCCTCTTTGTAGTTGAATAGATGACATTGTATGGAAGTGGAAAGGCAAGTGTCTCTCTCAGGTGCACAGTGGAGAGCCACTCATGAAACCTTGTATCAATGCCTCATTGTAGTTAAATAGGAGACATTGCATGGAAGTAGAGAGGCAGGTATTTCTCTCTGGTGCACAGTGGAGATCCACTCGTTTAACCTTGTATGAACGCCTCTTTGAAGTTGAATGGAAACATTGCATGGGAGTGGAGAAGCAAGTGTTTCTCTCAGGTGCACAGCGGAGAACCACTCGTGGAACCTTGTATAAATGCCTCGTTGTAGTTGAATAGGAGACATTGCTTGGAAGTGGAGAGGCAGGTGTCTTTCTCATTTGCTCAGTGGAGAGCCAGTCGTGGAACCTTGTATTAACGTCTCTTTGTAGTTGAATAGGAAACATTGAAAGGAGAGAGGCAGGTGTCTCTCTCAGGTGCACTGTGAAGAGCCACTCGTGACACTTTATATTAATGTCTCTGATAATTAGGGTACGTTGTGTGCATGGAAGGAAAGGGCAAATACTTTCTCAGGCTCCACTGATTATGTGGACGTTACATTTGGCAACGTTACCGGGTAGTGAATTAGATTCAATCTAATTCAGTGGAAGATATTGGTTGATAATATTTAGTGATTACAGTCATTCACTGAGCTATCTTGCTCACTAGTCTCTTCTTTGTTTCAGAGAAGAGGTGTCGCAGCAAGTGCCATGCGAGAAAGTGGCCGCCCCATTTGATCATAATATTTATTGTTTATTAATAGTTTTTATTAATATTTTTTACATTACTTTGCCTTTATTTTATTTTATTATATTCAATCTTAAAAGCCCCTATTATCAGGTAATATTAAGATCAAAATCGAAAATGTTTGCGAGTAGCCTCTATGGCGTAAAGGCAACAAGAGTTTAGTGAGAATTACTGTCTAAATTTACAGAGTTGATAATTACATAGCCGTTAGAAATGAACCTTTTTTAAATGTACTAACAATAGAAATAATATAATGTTGCACCCAAATAGTTATTTTTATGAATTTTAATAAAGCGATAAAATGCTGCCGAGCAAGCCCTTCTCATAGGAATCCATATTAATTTTAATTATTCTCGCTTTCCGCTTTTTCTATACAAAGCAATTTCACAAGCGCAAATAAATTAATTACCGCCGCAACCGCAACAATATTTCGGGCTTAAAAGAAAATTTACGTAATGACTTAATTAATTTTTATTATAACGCATTTGTATTGGTAGGCATAGAGTTTTATAATTCCAACGGAAAGCCTGGGAAAAAGCACATATGCTAATCAGGCAGCGAGGAGCGAAATATGTCTGCACATTGCGTCCTCCATATAAATTGTTCGGTAAATCCCAAAGAGATTATCTACCCGTATGAAACTCGGCGCAGAGAAACTCGCGCTTTCATCGGGGACCAAAGAAAAAAATTTTATATTAAGTTTATAATATATTAATCCATCAGCTTATTAACATATTAACGAAATATTAATCTCACAAAGGATTATTTGAAATGTAAATTCAATCTCGACTAATATCTTGAAATCCAATTTTGTGTACACAAACATTGCCACGCTGCGTTGTAATTAAAATATGCAAGGGTTTATCTCATAACGTCTAATTTAACATTGCGCCAGGCTCGATCAGTTTAATTACCTAATAGTAAAAGTAGTCATTATTAATAATTAGTTCATGATTATAGTTCGAGGTGGTGGCAAAATTGCATATATTTAATAGTAGTTTATATAGATGCTAATATAGTTCAACAATAATGATGATAAAGAGTAATTAGGTGAGATGTTAAAATATGCTACGAATATCTCGACGCAAACATTTTAGATAAAAGTTAGCAAAACTAATTTATGCACACAAATAACTTTTTTACTTTAACAATAACGACTGTTTTGCATTTTTATAACTTTATTAGCTCTTTTAATAATCAGAATTAAAAAGATAATATTGCTAATAAAGAAGATTTTTGAGTGAAACCTACTTTCTTCATTCTAAAAATTATAAAATTAAAACTTCGGACATCAAATAGTGAAACCTACTTTGTCAAGACATGTTATATTAATATAATAAGATGTTCGATTTAAATAATAAAATTGTTTAAAGAGAAGAGGCATTAATACAAGGCTCATAGGACTTTTGAAACAAAATTTGAATATTTCCCCTTTTAAATTTTTTTAAGTTATTGTTTGATTATTAATTCCGGTAGAAAATCATCACTAATTTGTATATCTCAAGAATCGATAAATTCTACCAGTTTCCTGCACCACTACGCAAATGTACTGGCATAGGTCCCAGTGAATTGAATAGTTTTTATGCCAGGTTCTAGGAAGAGTAATAATGGATTATTGTGAATTACTGCTTCAGGATTTAATCCGTTCATAAAAATGGTTTTGGAAGACTATAGGTCTGGAAGCAAAACTATTAGGAACTTTAAGTTAACTCGCTTGCATAATAGTTTGAGAATCATCACTAAGCCAACTATTATGCAAGCGAGTTAACTTAAAGTTCCTAATAGTTTTGCTTCCAGAACTATGAAGTCGACCAAAACCATTTTTATGAACAGGACTAAATCCTGAAGCAGCTCTTGGCAATAATTTATTGTACTCTTCCTAGAACCTGGCATACTATAGATAGATAGACAGCATGATTCATAACATGTTGGTGTCGAAATTAGCAATACATTAAACACATACACAAATATACAATTAAATTAAATTTATGTTCTGCATGGCAGCAACCTACTGCCAGAAAGCACGATGGTTAAGTGCCAAAATAACCCCACACCAGCGCATCCGACAGTCGTACAGAACAATCTTAACAAAGTACAACATACATACAATAATTACAAAGCCGTATATTCTTGAATTGAATAGAACACCGATCCTTCAAAAAACAATTTTCTCGTTAATTTAAATTCTTTAAAACTTTTGGAAATTCTTATTGATTGTGGTAGTTCATTAAAAACTAACAAGTACGGAATAGGTATGACCTTCCATACGCGGATGATTTTGATGAGGTTTTGCAGGTCTTAAAATTATTTGGCTCCTAGTGCTATATTTATGGACTCAAAATCTTGAGTATGTGTCAATATTTATATAACAAAATAGTACACTTTCATAAAGGAATAGATTGATGACTGTTAGTATCTTATTTTTCAGAAAATAATTTCTACATGAATCACGGTGTTTCAAATTTATTTATAGTTCTAATTGCTTGTTTTAGAATAATTAATAACTCGTTAAGAGTTATACCTGATAATTGATTCAAAGTAGGTGATTTTTTTAAAATATATTTCTTAGTTGACTAATTACAAAATTTGATGAATTCAGTTTGGATTTAATGCAGTAAACTCGATTAGACCAATTTAAGTTGGAATACATGATAACGCCTAATATTTTGCAACTGTCAATCGAGTTTGCTATCTTTGTTTGTTTACCGAAAGTAGGAATTTAGATTTTATTGTCGTTTATCACTAATTTATTTTCACCGCACCATGAGTTTATAATAAAATTTACTTTTTGAATTATTTTATTTAACAATGTGTTTGATGTCGCGCTTAATAAAACACTAATATCATCAGCATATGGTACCATTGGTTAGTCAATGTGTTCAGGTAGGTCATTTATGTAGACTAAAAAAAGTAATGGTCCTAAAATGGAACCTTGGGCACCCATATATTGGTTGTTGACTGTTTTGATTGAAATATCTGATTATTTTCTACAACTNCTATATTATAGTGGATAGCTCAGTTGTAAAGCGCTAGCCTAGCAAGCTGGAGGTCGTGGGTTCAAACCCCAAAATGTGACCAATTTTAATCCCGCTTTCAATCTACTGGTGGTTCGGAAGTAACTTTATAAGCTGTTGGTCCCATCAAAACCCCGCTATGACAAGCCATCGGCTTAATTAGGGTCAATGATGTAAAAACATAAACAAATAAGCATTAAAAGTATAATATATTTTCTCAATTTTGAGATTTTGATTATTTTTTCTGTAACGTTAAAAAAGATAAAATAATTACAAAAATGCCTCGAAAATGGGAATAATCGAATAAAAATAAATTAAAAGATAACGATTTCGTTTGCACGAAAGCCGATAAAAATAATGTTTTGGTTATTATACCTAATAGTATAGAAAAAGTGAAAATTGATGAGTTTATACAATATGAAGGCTTATGCATAAAATAAAAACCTATAGAAAATTTAAAAATTTTTTAAACATAAAACGTTATCTGATTTAGAAATTAATAATCTTATTTTAAAAAATAAAAATCTTCTTTATTTTATGAAGATCTTAAAAATATGACAAAACAATTGGCATACATTGCAATCCTTTCAATTAACCTTTTGAAACAAGTTAAGAGTGGTGCGTTCTATATATCCGAGCAAAATTAATATTCAACTACAGTATGAACCGAGTAAACATAAATAAACAATCATGTCGCAAGATCA
>JARJEC010044523.1:0-11735 GCA_030264575.1 Tachinus sp. AB-2021 | reverse complement strand
TAGAAGCTAGAGAGGTGAAATTTTCATACCTTGCAAACAAGCTCTAGTTGTGCCCCCCTCCCCACCACGGAAGATGAGTAAGATTGATTAAGTTAGTGAGAAAATATAAGTAATTTTTGTCAAAAAATTGCAATTAAATTCATATTTAATGCAAAACGGGACAACAAACCCATTATTTAAGATTTATTTGAATTAAGGAATGCAATAGATTGAATTGAGAATGCAGGTTTGGTATTTATTTTAAAATATATGTTAAAATTCAACAAATATTAATTGAATATTTTATATTTTCTTCTTTTATTTATTATTATATAAATTATGACATAAAATATGTTGGCAACAATTTATTTACATATTTGACATATGTATAAATTAAGGTTAACAAATTCATATATTTTTGAAGTATAATTGTCATACTCAATAATTTAAAGAAGGAAAAGTTTTAGTACGCCATGCGTCCTCTCGTTTAATATATGATGGTTTTAAATTTGGCATTTTTATGATCATGTCGGTTTTATTAATTCAGGCAAGATCTACTTTATTTGGAAACTATTAGAAAAATTAGTTAATTTATTCAAAGGTATTTAGTAGTAACCGACCAAAAGTTTCCGTTTTGGCCCGTTTCGGTATTTTTGCAGGATTCGGCCACAGTATTGGTTTTGGCCAAAAGTAAGCCAAAACTATTGCTTACTTAAAAAATACTACGTGAAAAAATTATTTGCAAAACAATGCAATAAATGCATGATCTAAGTGACTATCAATAATAAAATGTCTTTATAAACAAAGATTTTGCAAGTACTTGCCTTTACTAGTTGGTATAGATGATGACTGCATAAATAAAATTTGCAACTAGCAAATGATTTGAATGTTTAATTTAAGTTTTAAAAGCTTGTACCAAGTCTCACTTAGTACACTTAGTACTTCAGTACCACAATATCCTACATATTAGTCATAATTAAACTTGAATTTAAAAATAATAAATAAGTAATTGTACAATATTGAATTAAATACATATTTTATAAAAAAAACCTAACCAAATTTTAATTAAAAATTATTCGCATATATTTGTACAAATTACTCTATTTATTTATTACATCTGTATATATATTTGGTTATGTTAAAATTAGTTATGTATTGGTAAGAATATTAACTTGCCATAAAAATGTATTATTATTTAGTGATTTTAATATATGTCTAATATATACTACATCGTCCGCCTACTGTTTACGTACTTCACCACACAACAATTTTGACTAAAGATATAGGTTTATATACGTTCTTACAAAAACCTAAAACCCAGAAACTACATTTGCTGCGTCGTGTGTTTATTTACGATATATGAAATATGTCACATTATTTTGTGCATTTCTTACTTTTGGCATTCTATAGCTATAACTAAGCCAGTAAAATAGTACTTAAAAGCAATTGATATTGTTGGAAATAGAATAAAATTTGCCTTATTGATTGTAAAGTACTAAAAATGAAAATACTATTTTTTAAAACATTTGCTTTTAATTGTTTAAAAAAAATGATCTCTTGTAACATTATTTATTAATTTTTCATCACTACGATAATATCCAATGTTTGAAATATAAACACCACTACTTTTAGAACAATTATCTATTATCTGTAAAATTATTTTAATATGCTTAATAACAATTAATAATGCATTAAAAAATCATATTTGTACTAAAGTTCATGTTTTTATCAACTTGAAGTTCTAGAAATATTTTTTTAAAATTTATTCGGTTATTTCATCTGATTCATTTTAAGCCAACTACTTACACGAAAAATATTGACAAAATCGCCGGGCTTCTTATAAAAGGAAGACTATATAGGTGGGCTTCTTATTGACAGCAATGTTTAGTGGGACTCATAAGAATAGTGGACTATATAGAATTGTATGTTGTATATAAAATTGTCCAGTGCCACCGCACCCACTCGTGCTTTGACTAATCTGCAGTATGTACCGTTGATAAATATATAATCTCATTATTAATCTCTTAATATATACACATATGCATTTAAAAATATTGCAAAAAGAAAATATTTTTTTAAATTTTATTTGATCATTCAGATTGATAATTAAAATTTTTGTGAAATTTTTAATTTTTATTCTGTCCCATTTTTGTTTAAACAATTCCTCTACAATAATTTTTCATTTAAAAAAAAATATAAATAGGTAGTAGGTTAAAAGGATGATGTTAATTTATGATTTTATAATCTCCGTAAAGTATTTTTTATACAAATTAGAGTTTTATTGTTAAAATAGTGGGAAATAAAGTTTTGCTGTGGGGAACAAACTTAATGTGTTCCATTGCCCATTTTAATTATTCAATTTATTTAGTTGAGTAGTTGAAATTGATTACTGTGTTTATTTTTATGATTTCATTGCTTTTTTATAATATGTATAAAAATTTACAATGCAAGAACGATAAAAACACAAAAAGAATTTATAATTAATTTTCTTGAAGAAAATTATTTTTTTGAGGAGTAAAATAAACCACATAGAAGGCAATGAAATTACAAATGACATAATTTTTAAATCATCAGTGAAATGAAAACAAATGTTAAAGGGAGAACATGGACAATCAAATATTGACAGACAGGAAATGGAGGTGGAACTTACAGATTTAGAGGAAAGGTTGTTGGCGCTAGTTTCTGTGCTAACTATAGACAGGGCAGATTTATCGGAAGCAAAAATTAATATTGAGATGCCAGTTAATGAGGTTTTTGAAGCAAAGTTAACAACAATTTTGTTATAAAGTAAAACTTTTTAATGTTAACCCAAGCCGGTCAGATATTCAAGCGGCTGTGGAAGTTGTGTGGAAATATATGCACCAATCCCGTATTCTTGTAGACATAGCATTTTAACTGTTATGTTATGTGAATTGAAAGAAAAGATTGGAAATCTAGACGTAGGATTTTGTTTAGGAGTATACACGCTACCATTTCAAACCTGTTTTTTCAGCGTGAGAATTTTATTTTTAGAAGACGATGTGCACCATATTGTTGAAATGCAAAATATGAAAGAAACAGAAAATATTAGTAATGTGCACCATGTCTCAGTAATCGAAAATATGAAGAAAAGAGAAAAAGAAGATTAGAAAAATTGAAAGGTGCCCAAAAAGAAAAAAATGTGACAGAATATTCGGACAGAATTTTATCTGCCGTAGTTAAACATAATAAACAATTAAATAATTTAACAAATTCAAATTACGCTCTTGCCAAATTCATCAATAATTTAGCAAGAGCTATTAACTCAAAAAAATAGTTAAATATTAATAACATAAATAAGTAAATTTAGAATTATTTATTTATTTTGATTAATTATTATTTATTTCAGTTATTTTTATTTATTTCAGTTATTTACTAGATTTTTATTTACTTCTGTTAAATACTTTTGTTTATTATATAGATATCTATGACGGAGGGACTTCTAGTATATTGTGGTGTCACAACTTCCGAGTTTACTAATTTTTTTAAAAATATAAAAATGATCATTTTTGCCTAAGGGAAATATGCAGAATCCGAATATCAAAAGAGAGAAAACAATTTTGCACAAACCTGGCACAATCCGATTTAAACACAATACACGTAATTCTGTATTATTTAAAATGTGCTGTAAATGTCTGTCTATGTAAGCACATGCCATATACAAAATTAAAATAGTTAAATGAAACAAAATAATACTATCAAAAAGCATTTTTTAATTGAAAATAAACGGATACAAAACTTTTAGTTGTAAGTAACAAATTCTGATAAATAAGCAGAAAACATAACTTGTATCTACAAAAAACACTCATCTATAGTATTATATATTTAATTTAATTTGATTTAAGGTTTTTAAATTAAAAATTAGTTTAAGATTAACTTTTTTTTAAAAACTTTATTATAACTCCAAGAAAACGCATACGCTCTATTAACAAATGACATACATTGACTGGTAATAATAAACAAACACGACAATAATCTTTGCGTTTGCCAATATTTGTTGTTACCCATTTAAACATAGTAAGTAAGCTAAGTTTTTATTTGTGGCACAATTAAAAAAACTAATATTATTTTTTTAGCATTTTCAGGATTTCACATACAAAGGCAAAGGCAAAATTCTCCGTTGTAAAACACTGCAAAGTGTCATTTGATTTATTAAATTTTTATTATTTACTAAAGTTTGATATTTTTTATAAAATATTTTGTTTGTGGTGTACTTTTTTGTATCAATTATTAATATTTTACACCCTTTCGATGGATTAAAAAATATGAATGTACGAACAAACGAAACAAAAAATGAGAACTTTTAAAGCCATACTTTTAAGAGTTTTGGAATTTGCTACTCGCTTATTAAAAGAACTTATTGAAATTGCACATGACCAGAGCAAAACATTTAACGGCATTTACTCTTAAGCCAATATATATATGCTATCCTATGTAATAGTATATATTTTTGGAACATTATGTATTTTTATTATATAAACTGTTGCAAAATGTTTGGTTGTAAGTAACAAATTCAGATAAATGTATAATAACCACCATACGGTGGTGTGTTTTGGCAGTGAACAAAATTTATAACTACAAAGAACACAAATAGTACAAAAATAAAAATAAAATAAAAAGAAAACAATTTTAAAACAGCAAATATTATTACATCCATTATATACAATTTTTGAAAAAAGTTTAAGTTCAAGCAAATATTATCATCGCCTTAAGATGGACATCTATAGCATTCACGATTTGTACGAAGTCGCTTCCATCTATAAGGTAAGGTTGATTTCCGGTGCCTTTATGGAAGCAAACTATTGTTTACTTACATTCTATTGATACTATGATAATATAGATTTTAAATTAAAAAATGTCAAATATCAAGTATGTAGTTGTGAATCATAAAGAAAATAAAAGAAAAAATATCTAAAAATTTAAAGAAAATGTGCTTGTTTAGGCGCTATGATCTGCATGATTACTTTGCTAATTTCAAATAATTATTTTAAAAATTTTTAATCGTATAAATTGTAATTGTTTATCAATATCATAAAAAACTAACGTTTTAAAGAATTTCATTTATTATTATTATTCATAACATAAATCTAGATAGATAAATAGATAGATGGTGGGTAAGGAGCTGGCACGATGATAAGTCCAACTCTAGTTAACTTCGCCTGCACCCTGCAGGAAGGGATAAAACGGAACAAAATGATACAATAAATATGGGAGGTAATAAAAATAATATACCGCAGGGAGGTATCGGAAACGGGAAATCCTCCGCTACTGACGCAGCCTGCTCCTCTGATTCTGCGGGGAGCAGTTACCATAACCCAAACACCACACAAAACTATCACAAACTAGCGTTGAAAACAGACAAGAAAAATGAGGACGTAAAGAAGTGAAGACCCTTTTGCACGTAAACCAAGAATGCAGCTATCTCCTACACAGAACCAAAGGACACCACTGAGTATGCCCGAAATACAGTGTCTCTGCCGGATCTAGGCGAGAAATCGAATGGAGACCACAAACAACCGGCGACACCAAACAACAAGGAAGACCTGAGCAGTGAAACCGATATATTACAGATAGGTAAAAGCAAAAGAGAAAACTTCGGAGAGCCAAAAAAAAACGTACAAGGCCCGGAAGTAAATGCTTCTAAGAGGCAACTAGAGAAACTGTTTAGACACTTGGAAAAGTACTTGCCAAAACTTACAAGCAGAACATTTTATTGTGTTGTTATAACAAATTACTTAAGACTGCCAGGGTCCCAAGTGAATGTGTCGATTAAAATAATTTTAATTGTAAATTATTAGTTTATATATTGCCATTCTTGTAAACAAAAAAAAATAAATATTGAATATTAATGATGCAAAAAATAATAATCCTAAAGAGTAAATAACAAACGTTTAAATGCGTGTATTTTCTGACGGAAATAGTGATCATAATATATCTAAACTCTAAGGTAAATCCAATTTTATTTAACTAATATGAACTTACTATATCCAACGGAATATTCTTCATTTCATCATTTTTAGAATCAGCTGATTTATCTGTATCATCCAAAGTTTCCATAGAAGCTAGTCCAGCTTTTGTCTGACTTTCTAAATTTTGATCATTTCCTTTTTTCTTTTTTGAAGAAATAGATACACAGGGAAATTTAATTGAATCCATAACTCCTTTCTTCTCTTTTTGAGTAACATTTTTATTCCCTAAAGTAAAACAAAACAAATTGTACAATGTATAATAGTTTAATATTTATATTGTTTTAAAATTGCAGTTCATAATGTATTGAACGATATTGGTTTGTTTAGTAGTATCGGACCCCCCCTTAGTATAATGGATAATAGCATTATAATTAGCGTCTGACCAAACCAACATTTTTAGCTGAAAAGGTAACCGAATATAACCGAATTTGGTTTCTCTTCTAGTGTCGACCGAATCAAATTTTGTTAGATTTGTCAATATACAATAAAATTTACAATATTTCTTAGTTTTGTAACAGATTATTTAATTAAATTAAATAATTATAACAGATTTCAATTTATTAGAAAATTAATTTATATTTGAAATGTTAGAAGAAGGTACTAAACTAGAGAAAGAAATCAATAAAACTTTAACTCTATTAATGTTTAAGTCTTTCATTGTCTATCAAAACAGAATCAAACAAATAGTCTCTTCAAGAATAATATTTTTACACAAACTTTAGTTTCGGTCCAATCAAAGTTTCGGCAAAAATTAAAGTATGCTCAGTTTGATGTGAACTTAATTTCATGCTTGTGGTATTACAACTCATAGTAATTATACGGTGCATTGAAAATATAAATTTTTTTCTAAGCTATGATTTCATCCATATTTTTTTAATAGTAAATGCATTAATTTGATTTTTTATTGACTGTAAAAATAAAATAATAAAATTTCATTATTTTGACATTTTGAAGATGTTATGATTATATTATATTAAGTTGATAGATTTGAATTATTTTACGCCAAAAAAGTCAATGCTATATTGATAATTGTAGTAAATAGGTGCTTTCCTTTTACATCTGAGGTGAGAATATAACCTCATCTATTATATTGAGACTATTTAATTTATATTCTTATCAACCAATCACAACATGCGTATGGAATATCATGAAAATATATGAAATATCAGCAAATATTTTGAATATTTTGCAAAAAACATGTTTTTTCTATGTTTAAAACATTGAGTAAAACAAACAAAATGTGATTTTGTTTTAAACATGTTTAAAGCACGTTTAAAACAAATTAATTTTAGATTTTAACGCATTTTTTATTTGGAAAGATTATTTTTGTTATTTGGATTGGTACTTTCCAAATTAAGAAACAGTTTAGGCACAGAAAAAGCAGAAAAACTAACAACAGTATTTAAATAAGATGCATTTACAGCTACAAATTATGTATAATTTATTAATTTTTGTTGCTACATTTAAATGACACAATAGTATAGTAGTATTTGTATAGTATTTATTGAGTTTTAACCAACTGGCCATCGACCTCCAGGTTCTTTAACCATGTTAATGTAGGTATGTGTGTGTTACAAATTAAGGTTTGTTACTTTAAAAATTATTATTTCTCACTGAAAAATGGTACGGGTGGGCGAGTATGAGGCACCAATCCAAGTTCGAACTGTACCAAACGTAGCTTAATTTTTGCAAACATTCGCAATTGGCCGTGCTACTAGTAATATGAAGCGATCCTGAATATATATTTTCTCTGTTTTAGTTAATAACACTCGCTACTATGCACCCGCTATCGTTAAATATCCGGCAATTTTAATTCACTTAAGTTATTTCTACAGAATATCACTATGCAAATGGAACAGCATGTGAGTATATAAACTAATTAAATCATATGTTTCATATCTAACAGATCTATCATTATCAAACTAATTGATTAAATAACTATTTTTATTGTTTAGTGGAAAGAATCAGTAGTAGATGAATGTTAATCTACAGCCAAGATAGAAAGAACCTGTACCAAATATTCTTTATTGAAAAAGCCGGCATCATTTTACACCATGAATGCCAAACTTACCGGACGCTTTATAAGAGATAGTTTGTGTGGTTTATGAACGAATATGCGTATACACATGGATTCCCATGGCTTCTCTATTGCAAAACGCTGTCAACTAAAAAATGCGCCGACCAGTATATTTAAAAAAAAAAAAACATCATAACAGCGTCCTTCCAATTTTTTACAGGAATCTTCTTTTGACATTTCTAATGTATGCCTGATTTTACATGAGGGTCCATCTAGAGAGGCTCTATGCACACGGATGCTTTAGTGAATGTAATTAGTATATGTACGAACACTTTAAGTATAGTAGGATGTGTGTGTGTGTATATATATATATATTTATATATATATATATATATATCAAGCGTACAACTTGGCACCCCCTGTGTATGCTGGCGTCCGCAGTAAACTGGCATCCGATATGCGGATGCCACTTTATCATTCACTAAAAATTATGGCAAATGAATTGTTATGATAAGTTCACTAAAAATTAGCTTCAATTTGTACCACAGATGGCTACTGTATATTAAATAGTTCACCACAAACGCCACCGGTGTCGGTCTAGTCAAATTAATGTATATTATGTATATTTTACGTTATATATCTTGCACTGGAGGTGGCATCCGGTAAATTTAACAATATCTTTTACCCTTTAAATTCATGCTAAATATAAGAAAGCGGTTTATGATTATTTGCCTTAAGATGAATCAGTACCTGAGGTAGGTTTACTCGGGGGTGGCGCGGAGCGGGTGGACATAGAGAATGCTGTAAAACTGGAAGGCACGGGTATATCTTGCTACAAAAACTAAAAATTAGAGTGTTTTGACAATGCGTAATTTAATTTTAAAAAAGAATTTGAATTAAAGAATGAAATATATTTTTTACAGAAGTATGTATCAAAATTATTATTACCTATTACTTATTTAATAGAACTTTAAATCATTTAAAATCAATTAATTTTAGGTTGAATTTTAAAATATATAAAACATATGATTGTTGAAACAGTAGCAATAAACATTGTATTTGTTTATTCTGGCTGGATACTATAATTCCGCCAATTCTATACATCGTTATTTTCTATAAATTTTTGTTCCAACAGTTATTATTTGCAAGTAATATTCTTTTTTTTTAATTAAATGGCAACCTGTTATTTATATTTTATTTAAATAGCTCTTGTTTTTCAGATTTCAAAAATGTGTTATATTATACATACTTGAATATAAATGCATGACAAAAATTTAATATTAATGTAGGGTACTATTATATACAAATGGAAAAGATAACTAAATGATTTAAAATAAATTCTTTTACAAATATATTTATATCTATAAATATATTATTTATAGACATACATAAAACATTTCCTTTTTAAGTTGATTAAATTTTCTAACTAAATAATTACAATTGATAACAATATTTTTTTGGTACAAATCTTTCAGGGACCTTTAATTCTCTGCCAGTACTTGTATGTGTTGGTGGTTTAAAAATAAAAGTATCTTCTAGATTTACTATCCTCTTGAGATACATTTATTAATTCTTCATTGATTTACATTTTCAGGTTCTTGTGGAATAATTGCTAAGTATTTTGTATTCCTAATGAAATTTTGTTCATTTCTCATTTTTACATGGTATGATCGATATTTTTAACTACCCTCGAATACCAATTATCTTTTGGCAATTGTACATTTACTGATTGTTCTGGTTTAAAAGTAGGTAAAGGTTTTGCTGTTTTGTCATAGTACTTTTTGTACCGAATTTGTCTCTGCTTTAATTTATGGTTTACATCTCTTTGATTGAGAACTTTCGGTTCCAGCAATAAATTTTTGATTAGAATTACACCTCGTAATTTTCTTGACATGAGTATTTAAGCTAGTGAACCCAAATCCCCAACAGAAGTATTTCTATAATTTAAAAAATTTAGCATAAAATATTTACCGCCTTCAAACGCTTTTTACTCTATGGATGCCAAACCTACCAGACGCTTTATAAGCAATAGTTTGTCTGTCGCATATGCGTTGCAAACTCTAAACCTAGCAGAACAAAATTATAGTACAATCGAAAGAGAACTATTGGCTATAATATGGGAACAAAATATTTTCGACCCTATTTATACGAACAACGATTTAGAATAATTACCTAGTGTGCGTTTGGCGGATGGAAATAATTTTTTTGTACGTACTTATTTTTTTCCAAAAAAAAGTTTTTTGTAATCGTTTTTCAAACAAATGAAATGATCGCTCAATTTAATTGTTTTTTTAAATATAAATTACTTCTCTATTAGATATTCTATAAACAAATAAAATGCTTAGTTGGAAATTTATGAAAAAAACAAAAATGGTTTTTGATTTATTATTTAAAAAAAAATACACTGCCATGAGATTTGCAAAAATAAAAGTTAAAACTTTAGCAACAGTTCATTTTACAATTATCTTCACAAACTACTTAAATAAAAATCTAACCTTTATTATACGCACATTTAAATCATTAAATTATTTTAATATAAATTTTTATAAAGTAGTTATAATTTAAAATTAATTTACAAATAACAGTTTATTTTTTATTCAATGTTATTAATTTCTTTTATATTATAAATAAATTAAATATGGTTATATCAACTCTCTTCGAACTATTTATAAATAATAAACGCTTTTTAGATGTTTTTATTCATTTGAAAAATTGTAACCAATAAATCAAATAAAATCAGCTTTTAGGTAATGTAATATTGGTGGCATATTTTACAATAGTCAACGGCCACCGTTTTTTTAGGTAAATATACGAACGTTTCGGAAATTACATTCGATTAAAGTATTCAACCAAATATACACAATTATTTTTTGTAATATTGGTTGCATACTTTACAGTAATCGACATAATTGACGTGATCATGTTTTTACGTAAACACACAAACATTTCCCAAATTCAAATTGATTTGTTATAAACTTCACTAGTATGCGCATTTTTGGCGACAAACCATACATATTACTTTATTTGATGTTAGTAATAATAATTTGGTTCCGCCATGATTTTACGTAAATACACGTTTCCGAAATTCAAATGCAAATCCATTTGACCACCAACTTCACTACACTTGGCGCCAAGTTTAAGATAATTAATTATTTTAAATTTAAACTTTTTGAGTTATCAGTAGTAAGTAATAAGAATCGAATATATGTTGGCTTTTAATTGCTTTTATTAACTTGAATATTGTAAAGAAATAAAAAATATCTTTTGTAATGTTGGTTGCATCTTTTTTATATTAATTGGGGATCATCATGTTACGCAAATACACGAACGTTTCCGATATTGAAATTGATTTGTCACCAACTTCACTATAAAGCATTTTTGGCAGCAAGTTTAATATATTCAATTACTTTTAACATGTTTATAAAATAAGGTTTTACTAACTGTTTTGAATTATTAGCAATTGGTAATAGTGAAAAATTGGATACCGCTTTTTAAAATAGTTTTTATTTACTTAAAAAATTGTTACCAATAAATAATAGTAGTTCATTTTTGTAATGGTACAAAATAAATATTATTTTAAGTAATGTTGCCAAGAAATATGAAGAAACCATTGAAATAGAATTACAAAGAAATAAATGTTGATTTTATGGAAGTTGCGGGGTTGAATGAAATGTATATTTGGTTGAATTGAGATGATTAAATGTTTATTAATAATAACACGTTCTGTTCTACTACGCGATTACCCGTTGCTA
>JARJEC010044504.1:0-13316 GCA_030264575.1 Tachinus sp. AB-2021 | reverse complement strand
TTTTAGCATTTCCGATGTTATTTGATCTTCCCCTGGAGTTTTTCGATTTTTCATTGTTTTTAAGGCATGTTTAATTTCGGGTATCGTTATTTCAGGCATATCTTCTGAGCCTACATTTGAAATATTCGTTTCGAAGTTTGCTGGGCTTGGTAAAAATCGCATGGCATGAGGCAACTGATATGCCGACATCCTTAGCAACTGCTCTAATGGTGATTTGACGATTTTCCATAACAATTTTCTTCACTGCTTCAACGTTTTCATCGGCTGTTGAGGTGCTGGAGCGTTCAGAGCGGGCATCTTCTTGGTCTTCTTTTAAGAACTTGTACTACTTAACAACTTTTTAAACTAAATAAACTTTTTTACTCAAAATAGGCTCGTGAATTGCAATAGTTGACGTTTCAAGTATGTTGCAGCACTTAGTTTTATTTTTAACACAAAATTTAATACAAATTTTTTGATTAATTTTTTCGATAACAAAAAATTGCCAAGTACGCCAAAACATGTGTTACTTATAGATCTGAGATCTATCAAAAACAAACTATAAATACAAAATGACTGATAATGTCAACATATATATGTTGAGAACATGTATACCAACATAAAAAATATAAGTGTACCTGGACCACACAGCATTCATTATTAAAGCATTTATTACAATTTTTATAAAAAAATTATAAATCGCGAGAATCGAACCCGGAACCACTAGCATGGTCATTCAACCGGTGATACAGCGTAGTTACCACCGATGCCGGCTTATAAATAATTAAACGTGTATTAAAGTAAATTAATTAAACCGTTTTCTTTATATTGCTATAGGGTAATATATGTGACATTGTCAAATATTATTAATTAAATTATTAAATTTAATTTGTTTATATAAATGTTGCTCCTTCTCAATTCCACTCATCGATTTTACATCTTCTTTTTCTTTTGCGGCAACGTTTAAGTTTGTTTGCACTTGACGCGTTTAACTTTATATGCAGTTGGCGCGAAAAAAGAGAAGATATAAAATCGATAAGTGGAATGGATATAGATTCGGATGACAATAAATTTGGCTTACAAAAAATTACCTCTATAGAAGGTTTACTTTTTTAAGTAAATCTAAAATCAAATGTACGCACGAGAAATTAGAAAAGTCACCTTTTTAATTGAACAAACTTCGTACACAACAAAATAATTGGAATTTTTAAGTAGAACGAATGCGAAACTAAACAATCCCAAGTACCTGCAAGAAAAATTTTGAGAATTTTATCGCAGCTTTTGGAGATTCAATTTACTCTCATGTGGACACGCACTTAAGAATAGCTCCCAAAAGTAACTCTCGAGGAGTTTGTAAAGCAGGCAGTTTATTTTAATTCGTTTAAAAAATAGAATGCAGCCGATATATTTTAATTATTTATTTTTCAGTTGGTCGTTAATTAAACAGTTGGTTGATGTATTGACAGGAGACTGTTAATAAGGAAGTTTAATGCATACATGGCCATTAAAAACATTGTTGCGTCGCTAAGTAATAAGTTCAAAATTATGTCAGGATTTCAAATTTTGGGACAAAATAAATTTAGATTTTGTGAATATTTTTAAGAAGCTGTCAACGGAAATTGTTTGTATTCAATACTCATGTTAATGGCGATTAATAATCTCTATATTCATCGCGCTCTGTACGCTCACGCGTTAAAATATTTCGATTATTAATCACTGCCATTAACAGGATTGTTGATTAAATATGTTGATTACTTAGTAGCACAAACCACCAATAGTATTTACTACTGGTCCAGATTATGTATTTTTGAGACTCGCCCATAATATGCTCTATTAGTTAATATCACACTATTGTTAAGTTGTTGAGAAAAATTATACATTGTAAAATGTCAAGAAACATTATAAAATGTGAATTATTTTAAGAAAATGTTTTCCAAATGTCCCGAAATATGTTAAAACGGTACATTCAGAACTTTTTAAGTTTTGTATGACGTCAATAACCATTGCTTCGATAAATGAAAAAGGCATTCAATATGATAAAATAAATTAAATGTGGCAGAAAAAGAAAACATGCTAGAATACGTACGTTGTAAGTATGAAAGAAACAAAACATTACGTTTGTTATACTTATTATTTGTGCAGTGCACAGATTTATAATTTTACACGTCATTATCTGTTTACTATTGCCGTTATTTTAAAACCTAAAACACATTTTCAATACAATCAATATTATGTATGTGCAATAATACATATAACAATATCAATGTTAAAAGAATGATTTATACAAATGATCAAAATAATAATCAATTGTAGTAAGGGATGATTATATTAAATATAGGTATTTAATTATAATGTTTGGCGCAAAATTTTTTAATTTAATTCCCATAAATCATTCTATTTCCACGATTGGTTTGTAAGTTCACTGAACTTGATTTTTAAGTAGTATCGATTTGGTTAATATGAACATAAATAGTAACGTCAAACCAAACTTAAAAGGTTCTGAGTAGATATAGTTTAATTTTTATGCTGACTCAAAAAATCTGCCTCATTAGGCAGCTGCCTTTCTCACCTAATAAATAAATCGGTGCCGGCTGGTAGTGTATGTAGCACTGTTATGAAAATGCTAGGACTGTTGCACATCGTTTCTGATTATTTAACGATTCATAATTTTATAAGCGTGTCCATTAAAAGAAACTGAAGTCGTGAGACCTTTTGTAAAACAGCAAATATATCGTTGAGTTGTAGTATACTTGTACCTTTACATATTTCTGAAGAAAAACAAAACGAGCGGTTCAAGATCAAACAATTTAAGGGGTTGGTGTGGGGATACGGGCAGTAGGTGAATGGGAATGAGAGTTGGACTGGGATTATTCATGGTAAACAAACCATCAGTAACTATCTCGTCAGGAATCTATTTTATTTTGCCAATTTTGTGTTTTCTCAATGTTTGTTGTCTTTGTAACACTTTTTGCAAATGAAGCAAATTGAAACAAATATTTTGGTATTGTTGAATTTCATTTATTTACTGAGTATTTCTACTGCATTTTCTTGTAAAACGTCCTTCTAGATATTGGAATAGGTAGTGGGCTGGCAATATGACAAATCTTTTGTTTGTTATTTATATAATTACATTTATTTTAGCGTACGATTCGGAGTTCTTCTGTCTGGAAGCGCTTAAAAAGAAAGCAAAACTCTAAAACAGACGCTAAAATATATTTTTTAAATATCAAACAACCGATTGTCAGCCACTACCCATTCAAGTATTGATAAAAGTTTATTGAAAAAATATCAGCACGTCTATTTGACGTATATAACTGATATCTGTTTCACGTCATTACGCTACGTGTTCAGTTTCTAAATGACGTCTTTGGTCGCTGACATATTTTCGTCTTTCTGTCGTCATATTTACGTCAAGTTTTAGGTCGTTTAATGACGTAACCTGACCAAAAAATGACGTATCTTTGATGGCTGGGTTGTAGCTGCCATATTTACGTCTTTTTCCTCGTGCTTTAGAATTCAGGCAGTTTATGCAATAAAGACGTAAAATATGAAAGAAACTACGTCAATATATCTGTTGGCCAAGATAAGTATATGATGAGATGACAAATATAATCATCAATCATAAAATTTAATGTAAATTTGTAGTCATAATAAATAAAAGTTTGAAAAGATGAAAATTTTGAAATTTATTCATCAATTAATAATGCAAGTAAAAAGTGTTAGAATTTACGTATTGCCAAGTGATAAATAATATAAAAATGTCAAAAAATTAGCAAAATAATACTCCAAATATGTAAAATGTATGCAACTTTTAAGATGTCCGAAATTTTGAAAATAGCACTATTCAAAGAATTGCAGCATCAATTACAATATCAAACTTCCACAAAACTAAAGTGGATATGTTTGAGAATACCTTAATATAATAAAAAACACAAAATACACAATTATCGGTGCAACTGTAACATGCGATCTACACCTATAGTGTTGATATCCTAACATGCAGTGTCAGCGGCTTACCGTAATCCATTTAATCAATCTGAGACTAAATTATCGTTTATGTCACCCAGTTTGTTCAGGATTAGATAGAACATTAAGATTAGGTTGTGAGCAATGCAGAGAGACCAGGGATGATAAACCATATAGGTAGAACACACATTGTCATTGTGGATATATCGGTAGACAGAGTAGCATCAAATTTTCTATTTTACGATACTATGAAATCTTTGTACAAAATTGATATCAAATTAATTAATAATCACAATAATAATCTTTATAGGTTGATTTCCCCAAAATCCTAACTAAATTAATAATCACTTTTTAATTAAACAATTATATTTTGTAATGCCTTTATTACAACATTTACAAAAAAAATTACACTTATTTAAAATGTTTATAAAAGATATATACAGTAGTATGGGGTAAATTAAATATAATTTCAAAAATAATAGAGAATTGAAAATAAATAAATAATCTATATGTATAATTATAATAAATTTGGTTAAATAGTATTGTCCGTCATTATTGGTGAGATCCGTAAGTAGAAAATTCAGACTATACCAACTTTTATCAGATGAATAATTTTAATATAAATTTATTTTTATGTAAAAAAAGTTATTGATTGTTATATTTTTACAAATACTGTGCGGCAAATTAAATAAAGACTTGTTCGTCTGATAAACTATCAGCAAAAGGACTCACAATACCCTTAGTAGTAAAATAAAAAATAAGACCAAATGTGATGGAGATTGGTAGAGCAGGCAATGCTTTTTTGAATATTGCCAATAATAATAAAGTCAAACAAAGTCCAATTAATATAGCAACAAAGCAGGCCAAAGTTGTATTCCAGTCACCATATGAACTCGCCTTGCCAACCAAAACACTGTAAAATATAAAATCACCTAGACCTAATTTTACTCCACGTTCCTCTTCAACTTCCTGATGAAGGGTAGTCCTCGGCCGGCCAGTCGGTCCATTATCATGCACCTCTATCTGACGCTGAGCTGCTCTTTGTGTGTGATTCTGCACCCAATCTTCTGTAAATCCATGTTCTTCGCTATTCCTTCTAGGCTGTTCAGTTTGTGCCATGCCAACTACCGTATACATTACTGTTGATGAATAAATCAAGGCTGGAAATATCTGTTCATTACGTTCTTGAGCTGTTTCAACCAAAATTCTCAATGGGCCTCTTGGCATTAATACAGCAATCAAATCCCATATAGATATAACCGCTAATACCGCCCATGTTGTCCATTCAGGTAAATATTTTATAAAAACCAAAGCCATTAAGGCGGCAATAAATATAAGATAGGCTTGTTGCAAGAGCAATGGCCCTTTCCAGTGTATACAAATCATGCCCATAACTCCGAAATTCCACATCAAAAGAAACAAAGTAAAAAAAT
Source organism: Tachinus sp. AB-2021 (assembly GCA_030264575.1). Classification (NCBI taxonomy): domain Eukaryota; kingdom Metazoa; phylum Arthropoda; class Insecta; order Coleoptera; family Staphylinidae; genus Tachinus; species Tachinus sp. AB-2021. The sequence goes on along the minus strand of JARJEC010044504.1, from coordinate 7,938 downwards.
CAAATGGTACATTATAAGCACGTAAAACTTCTTCGAGATACAAATACGAAAATATACTCAATAGCATAAGCGAAGATATGATTAACCAACCATGAATAACACGATAACACCTGTGTTTATAAAGCACTATTAATAACACAGTCATTACAACAATAACACCCATTAAAATCATTGAATTGGCTACAGCATTCCAAACTTTGGTTCCGGTTTCAGGGCTATCTTCGTGGAACGGAGTGTAAACTAAATATACATCTTTGACAGTATAAAAATTTATAGAACTAATTGTAGCTACTACCACCATCATACAAAGTGAAACTGGTGCGAATAATTTAATAACATGTTTGGCTCCATATTTTAGTTCCTCTTCTTCATCGGGCCAGTCTTGTTGATTTGATATATTTTCTGGACGGATTCGCACCTCCGGTACTTCTCCACTCTCCTAACAGCAATAATACATATCAATACAAGCAGTAATAGTGATTTGTTTACAAACCTCTCCATCTTCAGGGTTTCTGGAGCGACGTTTCCTGGTGTTTTCTGTTGGTGGTCTTACATCTCCGCCACCGTTTGTCGCAACGTGCCCATCCATCAGTCTTGTACTCTCTGATGGGACCTCAAATTCACTGTCGCTATCGGACATGCACGAAAATTTAATTTTACCCTTTCAAGAAGTACTTTGACATTTGTGACTCATTCATTTACGATCATGATAAAACAGGTGTTTTTTTGTTGTGGTTATTACGTTGGGAACAATCATTTAGTGGTACAATGCTGCCAACACGCAAAATTATAATTGCATAAATTCCAGGACCGTATTGAAAAAAGAAATGAAGTGGTGAAGGTAGAAAGCGAAATTGTTGCTATTTTGCAAATTTCACGCGTTTTGCTTCTATCCTCTTCGAGGTCTATATTTTTGAGTTATGCTTGATTTCAAAATTTTAAGGTAATATCTATACTTTTTTTTTAGAAAGACAATAAAAAACATATTAATGTGATGTCATATATCTTAATTTTGGTGTAAACTAAAAATTACCAGTTGATTTTGTCTGTTTTCCAGCACTAGCTTTTTTTTAGTCCCATTGTGCACCTCTGACGTCTTAAACGTTTCGCAGTTCTCTTCTATAAAGTCCAAGAGTTAGATTTAGAGGCTCTTCTTATGTTAACATATGCTTGCAAAATAAACTGTGTGTTGCATGTAGAATGCTTCACATTTATACAGCTGATGCTGCGGAGTCTTTTCGTTCTCCAAACATCCGCGGCATTGTAGATTTTCTTGTATACCTAATCTATACATGCGCTTATTAAGACAAGTGTCCAATAATCAGTCCTGTGAGCCTTCGCAGTTTAGTTCTACTTATATGTGAAACATCCTTTTTAAGTATTTTGTGTTGGTTCTGTTAGGTATAATATTGTGTATTCATCCCCGGACAGTTTTTCCACAAGTTATTGTGTTCCTTTGCAAGTTTGCATTGGGTTATTTCTTTTCGGTCTTGTGTGGAGTCTCGAATGTGAGTTTTGGTCCAATAAATTTCCCAGTTGTTCCCTTTTTCCTAGCTGGTCGGCCTTAAGATTTCCTTCTATGCCTTGATCTTTTGGTGTCGAAACCAGGTGTGCTCTGTTGTTTGTGGCCAGTGCCTCCAAACTATCTATGCAATCCAAGACCAGTGGGTATTTTATTACTGGTAATCGTAACGCCTGTAATACTGCTGTGGGACATGATAGTAATCGGTCTGTTGAACTGAACTCCCAACTTATCATGTGTCTGGCACACCACTCAATTACGCTTGGAAATTTGAGGCATATTTACCCAGGGATAGCGTAAATTGCTTCTCCCGGTGTTTATCTTCATATATTCAAGTTCCGGTACCTTTTTCGTTTTCTACATTGAAGAACCTTTGAATGCGGTAACCTTTCATAAAGTCTGATCTCATCATTAAAGTTTTTCTTCATGCAACATGTTTGTAATACTCGGACTGTGAGTCCCACGATTAGATAAGTGTTTGTTTATCTGTAGTTATACGCTGCTTGCCTAGCCTCGGTCATCACGACTAGGTGAAGTGGTGGTAGTGCAAATAGTACTTCCATGGTTGCTGTGGAAGTCGTTCTCATCTCTATCGTTATCAACAAACATGCCATCCTCTGTACTCTGCCCAGTTTATTATCTGTAGTATTCTGTGGTTCTGCTAAAAATTTCATAGATGGCTAGTTTATTATGACTATCTAGTGATTGGCCATTTATTAGCTTGCTGGTACTTGTTAGTATTTCGTATGATAACCACTTCTTATAAAACTATAAAAAAGGTTTAAAAAATAAAATAATGTTGTAATATTAAATTAAAGTTTATTTAATATATTATATACACAATTTGTCAAAATTATTGCTCTTTTTGTTTCTTCAATTTCTCAACTAAGTGTTTATACCGCAGCATACACTCTTCTTTAGATTTTTCAGGAACTGCTTCTGATATTCTATCCCATCTATCACCTACCCCTTTGGTGTATTTCATTAAAGCATCTTCTAATGCTTTTTGTTGTGGCTGTGTCCAATGACTTTCCTCTACATTGCCAGTTTTACCACCTTTAGTTTTCTGTTTAACTTTCTCCTCAACTACTATCTCCTCTTCTTGAGAAGGTAATTTGTAACCATTATTTTTCATCCTATTTGCCATAAAAGTAACCTCTGCTACAGATCTGCCTATATGTTCAGCAATAACATCCCAACGTTTAGGCGTACCACCAGGAAATTTTTTAACTAATTGGATTAATTCATCTAAATCATCATCGGTCCATAAACCACCAGATATTGGTGGTGCAGATACTTCTGAATGATTTACATTATCATTTGTTGATTGAACTTCAAAATTGGGACCTTCAGGAATTGCCAATTTTGGTCTTCTTCTACGAACTTTCGGTTCTTTTTCAACTATTTCTTCCTCGCTCTCTTCTTCTTCTTTGGCCATTGACGTGGCTATCTTTTCAGCAATCACGTCTTTCAAAAATAAAATAAAACTTGGTAAGGAAATAATGCAGTAGTATATACTATAAGGTATTTGAAATGGCAATGTATTGTATACAGATGGTTTTGGAATTTCTTCCATTATTATTGGTGCTTGGCCTTTTTTCACCTTTCTGTATTTTATTTGCTGTTCCTGAAAAAAGAAACAATATTTATGAAGTGAAAGTTCAAAATTACATATTTGCTTAAATTGTAGTAATTGAGGGTAGTTATACAGTGCTGCCTTACAATAGTAGAACATAGTAAATTTATAGTTTTCCAACAGAGAGCCTAAATATTATTAAGAATATCAAATTTGTGTGAATAAATCAGTAGCCATAGCTAAAATGATGTTTTTTCAACTATACATGGATAGAGCTCATTCGTGCGAGTATGAAATAAACACAATTTTGATGTAACCCGAGTTACGATGTTTTACTGTTGTACGGCAGATTGGTCCACCACAGAAGAATCAGGCGTTTTTTTGGCTTTATCTTTGAACTTAGATTTGAGTTTTGCAGGGTGTAATAGAAATCAAATCAATCAAATAAAAGCTTTAAAATTGTAGATTTATTAGAAATTTTATTTTTCAATTTTAGTTATAAGTTGGTATAACCTTATAATTAAATTGTTCTTTTTCTTGTAAATAATTAGAATATGTTCAAATTAATCCAGAAACCAAAAATTATGCCCAAAATATAATTATTTCTTCTAACTTAGTAAAACATCTTATTGGTGATGATAATTGTTATTTGGTAACTGACGTGCTCTATTGACGTGATAATAATTTATTAAATTATATTTAATACGACGGCTGGTGGTATTCAGATTTTATTAATTTATTAAATTTAAATTTATTCTCAAAGACCCGCTTTTACAGACATAGGATAAATCAGAGAATTACTATTTGAGGTATAAATTTACACTCTTGCTATACTTTGTGCTGCAATTTCTCATACTCAACCTGCAATATTTTCTTTCGCGCCTTACATCGTAAATAGTTATTTTGCGTGTTATTTAATTTTTGCCAGAAAAAAATTATTATTAATTTTTTTTTCTTTTAGTTAAAATATAACTGATTTACTTTTAAAAGTAAAAAATCAGTTTCAGCAATGGTTTGGATTTAAGAGAGAATTCATTGTAATAAAAACTGTAAATATTTTAATAAGAGCTTGAATATAACTTTTTTCCACACATTCACCCATTCTTTGGGCTCCTTTGAAATTTTTAAGCATAAAAGGAGTTGCGAGACAAAAAGTTTGAAAAACATAGTATTACACAATATACCTGGACATTGCACGAACATGAAAAAGTTTCAATGATAATTATGAACTGTTATATTTTTCATTTTGGTTTTCATCAAAAGTGAATTGAAAATAATAATATCGGTTCGATTCTGGTTTTCATTCCGAGCAAAATTATGTTTTTTTCCAGTTTTTGGTTCAGTTCCAAGTAATTATTTTTTTACATATCATAATAATAATAACAACTGATGTGGAGCCTGTTTGAACATGTACAAAAGTGAAATAAACCAATATTTTATTTCGGTTTGGTACAGGTTTTCGTTCCGGGCAAAATAACGGTATTTCCACTTATCGGTTCAGTTCTGCTTCAAAGCCCTGGAAAATATATCAAACTATTTTTGAGATTATAAATAACATATAAATCAAAGCCAACATTTTATGCTTATTTTTAACGGGGTGGTTAATTTTTTTTAATTAATGGGTTGCTAACAAATTTTCTTACAGAATAAATAATAACGCTTAAATATTTAGAGGGCTGCTATGTTGTACCTATTTATTGTTTTTAATAAAAATGATTTGTTTGTGATGCCTCCTTTATGATTTTGATAAAATTTTGACAAATATAACACTAAATGATACATCACAAGCAAAACATAGTTACAGCTTTAGCGATATGACGCTACAAAATATGTTGCATTCCCTAACTAAATATGAAAAATCACTGTTATTCTCTGGTATACTACTTTATAACAATTTGTCCAAAATAATTTTAAATTTAATTAGTATTAATAATTTAAATTATCTCTTCATTGCTTTTTGATTAGTAAAAGATATTATTCTGTCAAAGAGTTTTTAGAGGACGAGTTATAATGTTATATTTTTTAATCTTTTATTCAAATTGAGAATGCAATTCTGCCTGTCTTTTTTAATTATGTTGTCTTATATGTTAACATATTTTATTTTGTATTATTAGCAAATGTAGTATTGTTAGAATTATAATGTATCCGACGATTCAAATCTGTATTACTGCTTTTTGAATAATCTATCTATCTAAAGAAGGTTAAATAGTTATAAAAGTCAAAATTAATCAGTATTACAAATTGTGCATTTCAAAAGTCATCCTAGATTAGTAATACAGTGAAATCTCTAGTTACGGACAACTCCAATAAGAGTACAACTTCTATTACCAGACAGTTTAAAATGCACCGGCACACATCCATATATTTATCGAACTTTCTTTTAAGTGGACACCTCCAGTAAGCGGACAAAATCAGTTGTAAATTTGTAATAAACTTGTCGTTTAAAATAAATTTTATTAATTATCTCAATATGTCCAACAAGAATGACATAATATGTTACGTATCATTTTTTTTTAATTGAAGCATTAAAAGTTGATTTAGTTTAAAACAATATTGGAGCAAATAAATATTACAACTTTCTCTTATGGTTGAATGCAACTGTGCAATTTCTTATATAAAATAATTTATAATTTTATATCGTTTATTGTATCCTTAAACAAAGTCAAACAAGCTTTATGCAAATTTAATTGGAGGTTTAATTGTGTTATTACTTACTATAGTATATTGTTTTTCGAAATAGGAAGCCCATGAAACCAAGTATTGGCCAATAGTAATAATGAAAAATAAAATAATGCTGCTTTCCAAAATTCCCATTTTCCTAACACTTCGGTAATAATATATGGCGGATTTCCAATTAGGCATTCCATTAACCAAAACATCATCATAGTAGGCACGTTTCTTCGAATCTTTTAATACTTCATAGACGGATACCAAATTTCTGAATTTTTCAGATGTGTCTTCATTTAAATTTTTATCGGGATGCCAAACAACTGATAATTTTCTAAATGCAGTACGTATCACTGTACTATTAGCATCCTGCAAAATAAATATGCACTAACTTATAAGCCTGTATTTGGCTAAAGTACAAACGTTATTAATTTTTTAGATGTTCTTATAAAATATTGATAAAAAGTTTGAAATAAATTTATATATTAAGTGGTTACGATTACAATCGATCAATATACGTACTTTTTCTATATTTAACATTTCGTAGAAGTTGACTTTAACTTCTTCAACAACATCGAACACTTCTAACTGGTCGGAATCCCAACAGTGGACAGTACTTATTATGTACAGAAAAAATATTGCACTCTTCATCTTAATAAATAGTTATTTCTATTTTCTAGTCTATGCGTCTATGTATATTTATAACCTAAACTAAAATGTGTGCTTAAAGTTCTAAACATGCTACTTTCATGTCACACAAACATAATTTATGCAAAATCTTATCTGAAATAATTAAATTTATTCATTATTATTAACACGGTAACGTAGCATATGCTTTCTAGTTATTTCTGAATTGACAGATATACAGAAATTATAACCTCAACTGCTCCTATTAGTTCTGTTCTGTAGTTCTTTTCTACTATTCCGAAAATGCAATTTAGTTTGTTATAATTTTAAAAAAATCCTTGAAATTTAATCTATATTAAATATGTTTTATGTTCATTATTATTTATAGGGAAAAAATATAAAAGGTCGTAATTTATGATAATTGTTGAGAATAAAATTTATATTTAGTTTTCAATAAATTTATTTAGAACAGGAATGCCACAGATGCAGCTGACACACCAATTTGAGAATTTTTATGATTACAAGCTAATAAATCTTTTTAGAACAATTTATAAATTAAAAAAAATATAAGTGTGCTTGGACCACACAGCAGAATTAAAACTTTGATTACTACGCCAGTCAACCAGGCTCAAATAGTAATTACATTATATTTACAAAATTTATAAAATTACAGATATTTTGATCGTTTGTTAAAAAGTTCTCTGTCAAGCTCCGAACCGCAAAAATCTACAAAATTTCCATGTGCATCACAAGCTAAGGGTGTCAACCATTTTTTCAAAATAAAGAGCCAAATTAGTTTTTTACATTGAAAATTACATAATTGATCATTGAAAAAAGTTTATTATTGATTCATTTTATATTTATTGTTTATTCTCTTTGCTTTTTATTTAGGGGTGCGTTACTTAATCAATAATATAAGCGATTATAGTTACTAAAAAAATTGAATAAAAGTTATAGAGCCCACTTTGATGTCACCAAATCTTTTGTGAGATTGGTGTTTTCAACCCCGTCGAGTAAATATCCCCACTGAGAGGTAAATTCTCATTTATTTTTATATATCCCTAAAGGTATATGAGTCTTCATACGTATGAAGAAAGGTGTAACTAGAATACCAGGAAAAATATGTTGTGACAATAATGCTTATGAGTAATTTGTAAATTTATTTTCATCACTTTATTCTACAACACAGCCCTCTACTTCTAGTACTAGTAATGACTTTAATAAGTCTTTTCTAAATCGAACTTATGCAAATGTCACCAATTATGGATGCTGAAGTAGGTACTTGCAAGCATTAACAAAAATTCAAATTCTCATAACTTTATATCAAGTTTGAAGGTGCTCGGCTGCAAACAGATATCTGTTGAACCACTTTTATATATTTTCAATGTGTCTAAAAACAAGTGCATTTCCAGACTTTTTGAAAAATGTAATGATTTATTCAGTTTTTAAAAAGAATGATGCCACTATTATAAATAATTATAGACCTATTGCTCTTTTGCCTAACTTTAGTAAATTATTTCAACTTATATCACATAATAGAATTTAT
>JARJEC010044461.1:0-12745 GCA_030264575.1 Tachinus sp. AB-2021 | reverse complement strand
CATGTGAACAGAATGCACGACGAGCGGATTCCAAGGATGCTGCTCTACTGGTCACCACAAGGGCGAAGGAAAAGAGGGCGCCCCAGAAAGACATGGAACACCGATATTCAAAGATCACTAAGTGAAAGAAACATCCCAGAAGAGCTGTGGAGAGATAGGAGGCAATGACAAAGAGAAATCGGAAAGCGTCGACAGACACTATAAAACCGACCAATATATATATATATATATATATATATATATATATATAAAACGTCAAACATTGGTAAAAAAATGAAGCGTAAAATAAAAATAAAAATAAAAACTTTACAAACATGGATACGTGGATCACACTTAATATCTCATAATTATCACTAGAGGCTAAAAGAAATTTTTAAAATTGTATAAAACTTTATCAAGTAATATTTTCTTAATTTCCATTTTTAATTTAGAGAACGGTAGTTGGATTATTCTATTTGGTAGTTGGTTCCACAAAACATAGTTCCATGCTTTAATTACCCAATACTTTGTTCCTTGCTGACAAGTTGTCAGTCGGTGGTGAGGGATGGTACATTGGTCTCTTGTTCGTGTGTTGAAATTATAATATTGACTATTTTTATCAAAGTTTGTCATGTGTATTTTAAACAATCGTAAATATATATTGATGGAACTGTCAATATGCTTAATGATTTGCAATGTTCTTGCAAGTCTCAGTTATTTGCAAACCAAGAATTGCACGTAGAGCTTTTTTTGTAATATAAATATTTCCGCATTGGGCAATGCTTTAAAAAGTTTGCAAAATATGTGGTTCGGGCTGCTTCTAGGTGTTATATTTTGAGATATTTCGCGGATAGCATTTGTAGCAACTTAGTTGTAATGCTATTATGCTGATCCCATTTAAGATTATTTGACTGAAACCATAAGTCTGCAGCATTAATGTCTGTTAGATCTGTAGATTTGTGAATGAGTGTTGTATCATCTGCGTAGAGAACCGATTTATTTTCTAAATTACCATGCAAATCATTCATATAAATAACAAATAACAATGGGCGAAGAATCGATATCTGGGGAACACAATTAGGTAACTGAGATGTCAACTCTTCATTCCAGAAAACACTTTGTTTTCGGTTATTTAGATAGGATCCAACAAGTTTTAGGGTTTAGGTTTTAGGTTAACTTCCGTTTGTTTGGCATTAGACGGCCAACTTTTTAAAATTGAATTTCCGATTCCATGACAATTATTTAGTTTTTGTTTTGATAAAATTATATGAAAATTATTTTCTCTCAAATAGTCACAATTGAGTCATGAGGTACAATTTGAAAAAAAAGGCTTTCCCATCAATAACTACAAACGCGTGTTTTGTAACCCTGCAGAGGACACCATTAACGCAACATCGACCTAAATTATTTTTTAAATAATTTTTGATCAGTCATCAAACAAAAATGTGTTTTCTTTTGTTGCCATGGTGATAAAAATTGACGATCGATACGTTTTTGTGTTTAAATTGTCAAACTAATTCAAAATAACAAAAAAAGTATATGAATCTATTTCAAATTCACAAAATGACGTCATTTCAGGAATAACCAGAAGTGATACCAACTTCACAAATATCACAATAAATTGCATTTTTTTATGTATATACACTCGTATAAATTTCATTTGTCTAGATTCATAAATAACAAAATAAAACAGTACCTATGGCTTGAGTCACCCGGTATATATCACTTATAAACAATGATTTTGTTCAGTGCTCAGTCTTAATAACCGTTTTTCCTTTTTTAATAAGCCTATCTCTGACAGATGATTACAATTTTTTTCTTAAGTTTTCCCTAAACCCACTATATTGGTAGTTTAATAAATTTAGAGTTTGTGGCCCTAAGCGTCCGTTAACTATGTGGTGCAATAAAATAAGTTACCTACTTTAACGTTTTAACTATATCGCTGTTTTTCAATTACTAAATCTAGTTGTCAAAACCAAATTATCAAAGCTAGGAACTGTAAAAGCGTCCACATTTGTGATGGCATTTACTTTAGTCGAACTTCTGGTCGCACAATGGTTCGAATTAAGTCTGAAGCGGACTGAAAGCTGCGTTGTGCCAGTGGTTGGCACGTCCTCATTTTTCGTTCTTATTGGCCTTCTTGAAACAAGACCGACAGTTGAGCGATTGCTGTTGGCTCGTCGTTGGCACTATGTTTTGCCAAATGACAAACAACGGCATAGTTGGGACACACTTTAAGGTTTAAACGATGTTGGTGTAAAGAGGCTTAAGTAAAAAAATTTAGTTTCTAAAAATGCACAATATACATTTTTTCATATATGTAGTGCAGCTTTTTCGAGCGACACTTAATAATTTTGCAAATTTTGTAATAAAATTTCAATATTATATCAAAAAAACTATAAAATTCTGCAAAAATCTAGTAGCACGAAAGAAAGAGTAATATTTATCGCTTTATTTGAATTCTTAACGCGACATTTGCAAAACATAAAATGTTTTTTTCAACTCAGTATATTATCATTGATTAACATATTTTCTTAGTCAATGATATTATTCCGTGCAAACTGAAAAACAGCAAGAACTGAATACGGTCCGGCGCAAGTCTTGATATTTTTAGTTCTACGGCAACCTTGCGTCCATGGGTTTGTTTGTTACTTTGTTCAGTTGTTACTTCAGTTCTGTCAATTCTGTCATCCGTTTGTGATCTGTTCTACATATTCGATTGTTGACTATTCATTTGTTTTGAAGTAATGTAGCATGTTTAACGTCGGCATAAAATAAGTGCAAATTTAAATTAATTTTGTGCGAGTGCGCTTATTACTGGAGATGTGGGATTATTAAGACACATAAAAGGTATTTAAAATCAATTTATTAAGTTTTTAATAGATTTGGAGGTTATGTTTTTGTTTTTATATCTATTTGTCAGCTGAAGTAAAAATTTGTTAAAACAAGTGATGCTTTTGCTGCCCAACAAGTGGCTCAGTAGAATCAGTAGTTAGTGTGTTGAGCTGTTCCAGGGGTCCCTTCCAATACTTGGAGGGTTGACTTTTTCAGGTTAATGAAATGTTGTATTGAGCACACCTACTTTTAGATAGGAAGAAAACTTGTAGGTCCCTTGTATTATCTAAATGCTACATGCATGTTAATGAACACAATATTTCAGGTTTTTAATTCCTGGTGTGGTTAATCTCTGGCATCTGTGATTGGTGTCAAAAGAGGACAGTATTTAGGCTGACATTAAATAAAGCATTTAAAGTGCTTTATTTTTACGCAAAGAGTAATAATTAATAAAATTAATACTTCATGCTGGCCATTACAATCATTAAGAATTTCTAGTTAAAACCTAGATGTAAACAAAATATTTAATATTTTTCATATAATTAAATATACAGTTAACAAGGTGTCACAAGTTCATCATTGCTAACTACGGAAAGTGTCTGGCAATAATGAATGTTGGTTCTAAAACATATTCTGAAAAACATATATAAAAACGAGCTAGTCTTCTTGCAATAAGATGAAAATCACTCGTACCCAAATATGTCAGAACCATCGTTCGTCGTTAAGCATGTCTTAAAAAAGCATGAACCATTCTCATTTTTAGTTAATTTTTGGCAAATCAACCTACAGTGAAATCTCTAGTTGCGGACACCACCAATGAGCGGACAACTCCTATAACCGGACAGTTTAGTATGCACCAGCACACGTCCACGTATTTATCTGACTTTCTATTAAGTGGACACCTCCAACAATCGGACAAAATCAGTTGCACCATCAGTGTCCGCTTAACGGATTTTTCACTGTCTTAAGATTATTATTGCCATACGATATGAGTCGTACTCATCTCTCATTGTGTTGCATATATGAAACTTTAACATAGGTTAGCAAGGTTTGTATGTATCTTTTATTCTGATTTTATGGATAAAAATAATGAGTTATGTGATATTGAAGACAATCAAATTGATTGGAATTCCCCAAATCAGTTTTTACAACTGAAACAGGTACGGTGGGTCCATATATTTTTTACTTATGAATATTGTTTCATAAAATTTTAATGGTTTAAATGCATCATAAAACCCTACTCTATATTTGAAAAATTTTGAAAATATCGATTTTAAATAAAACAGGTACATTTTTGCAAATATTTATTTCTTAGTCCATTTTACATATAAATGAAAATTTATGATAAAATATTTATATCACCAAAAATGTATAACTTTTTTAATAATTGTTATACGGGTGTTTTTCATGTCGTTTGATATCAATAAATATTTACTCTTACACGGTATGACGGTACTAGAGGGTTTGCATTTGAAAAAAGTACGTTTCAACATAAATACTAATTAGTCATTTAAAAAAACCTCTTAATCATTCAACTTTGAATAATGTGCAAAGTGATAATTTCCCAATTAATCTTTATGTATTTAGACGTTGTTGTTATATATTTTCTTAATTATTTATATAAATTATTTAAAATGTGGTTATATAATTTATGGTGAATTTTATGTATGTGGTGACATCTGTCAGGAACATATAAAACTATACACGTAAGCGTTGCAATGGTGAGTTTCAGTTATCTTCCTACTGACTGCCTACATGCTCATTGTACAAAAGTTTTCTCAATAAAATTATATTATTACTTATTATCCATTTCAAAAGCAATTAAAAAAAATTATTTGGGTTTTTTGACGTGCATACATTTATATTTCTACAACTACCAATTAAAAAATGTTACCAACATTTTTGAAAATTGGGATTTATGCTTAAAATGATCTATTGAATTCAAATTTGCTAAAATGATGTTGTTTCCAGTTGTAATCGGAAGTGATATGTTGAAAATCTTTATTGGTAAAGTTGAGTCTTATAATGTATTTTATTCCATTAAAAATTTCATTAAAAAATATTCATTAGTTATATCTCGAGTGCATGCCAAATATGCGAATATTTTTACGAGTGTATGAACTGCTCATAATGTTCAAGGACGGCATGCAAGAGGGATATATCGAGGACTTTTTTCCAAGAAAATTTCAGAAATGATAAATAACACAAATTATTTGCATTTGGACGAATTGCAACAAAAAAATTGAGGTTGTAAAAGTATCGTAACTATGACATTTTAAACGTAAAACAGATAATAAATTGAAAAGATGTGCAAATTCTTTCTTCATCTATTTGACTCAAGCTTGATTGACCAAAACGAAAAGATCACATTTTTAAAATGTCCAAAAATATTCACTCAAGGTACATGTGCAATGCGGGTATTTTCATGGTACATCAAATACTCGCTAATATTTGTTTGTTGCTAGGTGATTTTGATAATATTTATTAATACCATTGGTTGAAATTTTGTGAGGGAAATAGTCATACATAAAAAAGATATGGGCCATACCTGTTTCAGTTGTCAAAGAACAGCTTTTTACAAACGTCAAACATGACGTCCAAATATTTTTCTATGCATTTAAAACGATAATAACATTGCCAATGACAATGTCAGTAGTATTATATGATAAATTTGTTTGGTACCTACGTCCGACGTACATATTTTGATTTAATTTCTATAATTTTATTTACATAATTCTTTCTTTGTCGTTGTAAAAAAAATGTTGTTTGTATTTTGTGGCAAAATTTGTATTTAATAGTGTGTTTGGACTGTATTTGCTGCCTTGACCTGACGGTCTCAACCAAATTTATTGTTCTCACGTGCTATAAAAATCACTAATTTTGCGCACTTAATACAAAAATAACTAATTTGATAAATATGTTGCTAATAATAAACTAAATCAAAAGTGATGAAACAATAATACAAACATATTAATTAGTTAACGTTTAACATTTATTTATAATAAAATTATAGCTGTTTTGTAGATCCTGTGCATGCTAGATGCCATTTCTGCTGTATTCTTTATTTGCTACATATCATATTAATTGGTTTCTGTCGCCTACGCGTAACACAGAGTGCGCTTTATTCAAGAGTCGATTATGGACCTGCATAGGTTTGTGTATATTGTGATTAATGTTAAATATAGTATGTTTAAAAATTTGATTGATTCGGCTTTTACTTGTTGGAATTCCATAATTATGGTATTAAGGTAAAGAGAATATCTTTTACAAATTCCAAAAACTGTTATGTTAATTATTTTTCGCAACAACGTTTCACCACACAGTGGTATCATCAGGCGATGAATTCATCGATGATGATGATGATGATGATATATTTAGTCGGTTTGATGCTATAAGATACTATGCATGCACGTTGCCGTAACATACCCGGCGAGACCGCATGGCTTGCATGTATTTTTTTTTAGATAATAAGTTAATACTTATGTATAAATTGAATGCTTATCTTTGCATAAAATTTTGACTTGGATCTATAAACCTTTTGATTGGAACTGAATAGCTATTCCTATAGATTTATTAATACCTTCCCTGAACACCATAGATCCTCCAGATTATGCTCTGCCACACATTGTCGGAATAAATTATTGAACTACATGTCTTTAAAAATAAAGAGAGTAATACGATTTTATACAGGGTTATTCAAAACAATTGAAATTTGTCTAATTTTTTTGCAAAATACCATTTCCATTTACTAAAATATATTTTATACTAAAATATATTAAATGGAAAAAATAAAATAAATTCAGTGTTGTTCAAAATAATAATAATAAACAATTTTATTTAGTATTTACCAATTAATGTTCTTATAATTACAAAAATATTACAAAAAGTGTATGGCCAAATTCAGATAGTCATCAAAGTCTGCACATCATGACCCCTATTCTTCCATTTAATCATAGTAAATGGACTTTCTATTTTATATATTTTATACAAGATGTTGTACATATTTATATACTTTATACGGGGTTGTTCAAAATAATACATATAGACATTTGATAAATTTCATGCATAAAATTTATTTTATATCAGGTGACAACTGAAACAAGTACGAGACTAATTTTATTAATTATAAATATTTTTGAATAATATTTTTATGGGTTAAAATTCATCATAGGACTCAACTTTTCCCTAAAATTTTCGAATATACATAATTGGGATTTGTTGGGTCACTTTACAGCTCATGTATTTTATCCTGAGCTCTAACACCTCGATATTGCAATTGCTTAGGTGGTAGAATATACACCAATCGTGAAGCTTGGGAGAGAAATGTACATTCTTGAACAAAGTTTGCTTATGAAAGTTTCCGACTCTCGCCAAACGGTTTTATAGCATTTCCATAGTTTTAAGTAAGATGTTTGAAAACACAATTTCATCTCGTGAATATACCGATGCTCTATCTCGTCTCTCATGCTGCTGCTAGAACACTCCCAACTAGAGTACAGCTTAAAATGTATGAGCTGTAAGTATAAATCACAATTTTTAGAAATTTTTTGTAAAATAACCTAACCTAATCTCATTTTGAATTATTTTTTAAATAATTTCATTTTTTTAATAGCAACATCTAATTACAAAAAGATTAATTGGTAAGCTATTACTTTGATACATTTTTTAAAATTGATTTATGCACTTTTATAAATGAAATATGTAATTAGTACTATTTTTGTGACAAAATGTTTAAAAAAATAAGTTTATGTTACAATAACTAACAGTAACAAATTTCTAAAATACTGGGTTGTTAATTGGATATTTGAATTTATTGCAAAAATCTTTCGATTTTTATGTTTTATATAGGGTTGTTTAAAATATTGAACATATTTAGATATTTAATTAAAATGTTATATATGTTAAACAGGATTGTTAGAGTATTGATTTATATCAATATATTCAAAATAAATGAAGTATTGAGATATTTTATACAAGATTATTTAAAATAATTAACAAATTGGGAAGTAGAGTACTCAGAAGTTTTACTTGAATAGTGTGCTTATAAAGGCAAACAATGTTTTTTTAAAATTCTTTTTGTAGGTTTAAACAGCCTTCTAGTCGATATTTTCAAATGTAAAGTTATAATTATTAATTAATATTTATTTCTAGTAATTTTAAGCGGAGCGTATATTGGTTTTTCGATATCAAAATTTGCAACAAATTTGACAATTTCGAAATAACTCCCAACACTAATCGTGAATTTATGCAAACGATTTAGCATTAATAATAAATTTAGATTTAGTATTAGCGAGCTAAATACTAGAGTTCTCATATACTAATTTATGGAAATTTAGCATCAGCAGCGGATTTAAGGTTTGGCTTTGAAAGTTTGTAATATTTTCACTGCTAAATCCTTAAAATCTGTAGTAATACGCGTGCGCATCAAAACACACATAAGTACTTCCTATCTTAGTTTGTTATTCTTTTGATTTAAAACTAGCACGTGTGTATGACTTATGTGAATATATTTTGCCAAGCAGCTATCGTCAAATCTGATTCAGGAATTCGTTCACACATGCATGCGTAAATCTATAAATTTCTATCTAAATTCGCTACATAAATTTATCACGTCTATATCTACAGTTATATTTATTACTAATGATGCTAAGACGGATTGCAGATTCATGATTTTCAGCCTAATTGAATATGTATGCAAATTTTCATATAGAAAAAGCCTATTAAAGAAGGAAAAACGGGTTTAAGGCTGAGCACTAAACAAAATCATTGTTTATAAGTAGTAGTGTTACTCAGGCATTCGTATAAATTATCAGGTAACTACAAAAGTTCGTACTGTTTACCACGGCAATCTGTATAAGAAAAATTACAAATTTTAACCAAAAAAATACAATTACAATATTGATAATAATATTCAATAATAACATACTTTATTTTACTTGCTATGTTTATATGGAAGTGTATTGTTTACTTAAATATTGGCAAACATTCATAAAAAAATTCAATGCTATAACTAAAGTACACATAAAAAAGCATGCGTGCGAGCTGCTATTGCTGAAGGAAACCAACAGCATTGTACGGATTGTATCAATCAAATTGATTAATGAACGTAACCTTAATTAGACCAATTGAATATCATTGTTAATCCATTTATTTTAAGTATATTTTTATGTAGAAGCAAAAGTGGTACAAAGTTACCAAATAAACTAAATAGTTTCATTGCAGTGTGTACATAGTAAAAGCATGCCCGCAAGCATATGATATGACTTATTCCTTCTAAGAAATCAAATACGTCCCGGACTTTTAAACATTTTAACGTGTGTATAGCCACATGTCTGGCGATCCTGAAATACATTGCGCTTCTGGCATGTGCGCACATATCACTGTTAAGTCGGCGCTGCCGTTCGAAAGGTTCTATGTGACGTGCAATAAATACGTGCAACCTTTAAATTCTGTATTATTTCAATATTTATAATTTTTAGGTGTCTAATATGATGTGTATTTGTGTACTTTAAGTTGTTTAGTTTCCTGCAAAGACTAATAAAGTTCGAGGAGCTGTCTTAGCAGATAGTAACATTTTAAGCCCATTAATTCGTAAGTACAAATTTTAATTCAATTACATATATCAATCGCTCTTTAATCGCATTAACAATTTTTATCATTTAGTCGTACGTTGAATTCTCGAATACAAACATGTCTAATCTACTATACATATTCTCATTGTGTAGCATATCGTGTGTAATTACATAATCGTGAAATTATTATTCTGGAAATAAACCTATTTTGCTAGCATGTAACAATGCAAAGCAGATTAAAAAATGCTGATTTTATTTGAAATTTAAGATGTTTCTTAATTATGTACCTACTTAAAGACATTACATTTTTTTATTTATTAAAAGTTATATTATATATTCAAAATGTTAGTACTAGACGTAAAGCCAAAAAAGGCGAAATGGGATATATACTTAATACTTTGCTTTATCACTCAGTATTAATAATTAATCAATTATTGATTACGGAATTGGATTTTCAAAATTTGTAGAAAATATTAATATATTAAGTATATTGAAAATTATGAAAAAGTTTGCTTGAAAGTAAAATATGCTTGCCTGCAAAGTGCATGCATTCATTTTGATTGTAATTTAATCAAAAGTACTTCTCATACGCAATGCGTCGAGTTCACTTTTACAATTAACTTACAATTAAAATGAATGAATGCGGTTTGTTTACAGACAAACATATTTTGAATGCAAACTTTTCAGGATTATTTATATAGCGAGTTATATCTTTTGTAGACTATCTCCCTCTATAACCGAACCGAATTTTTCAAATATTAGCCGGATACCGGATCTGGATCGTATTTTGGCGACATCACTAATATAAACAAATCAAACTTGACAAATTAATTAATATCTGTCAGATACACAACCCTATCAATGTTTACAAATTAGATTAATTAATTTGAACAAATTTTTTTGAGCAAATTTCAGGAAATAGTCTTAATTATATTTCGTGCAATGCAAATGATCACTTTTGATCAAATTACAATCAAAATAAATTCATGCAGTTTCTAGGCAACCATATTTTTTAAAGTATCTTTTTGATAATTTTCAATGCACTTAATATGTTACTGTTGATTATTTTTCCAGATTTGTTCAATTAAGTTTGTTAAAAATATTTGATACTAATAGTGATCGGCTTCAACTCTAGTCAGTATCTAATATTTTAACATCCAATACTCAAATACAGACGATTGTTTCGCTCTTCATAAAAGCTCATCAGTGCACCTACCTAATAAAAAAGAACAATTAAATTACGTGTTTAGTATCACAAGTAAGTAATAAAGTTAATTTGTGTGGTTGTCTTGTACAACAATCTAGTAATATAATATATTCTTTGTTATAAGCCAACCAGACTTTCTTTGAGAGGTTCAATTATTGCGTTAAAAGTTACGAAGTTACTTAGAGCACGCACTTGTAATATAACTACAGATACTTTATTAATTAGATACCGATATATGTTTCCTAGAAAATTCACAAGCGCGTGCTCACTGTTTATACTTTTCCTTCTGTAGTTTTGATACCAGTCTACCTCCACTATCCAATTTAGTAGTATTGCAAAGCGAATACACACAACATGTGTTATTATTATGTGTTATTAATTTCTTATGTTTTTGTGTAAGATAATATGCACGTGCAATTTATAAGAATGTGCTCTTGAGAAGATTCATTTATTTATTTAAGAGAAAGTGAATTTTTTTCAAAATGAAAGTTTGAATGATATCTATGAATGCACAGGTTAGTTGATTTTATTTTTTAAGTATTTAAAATTGTATCAACTTGATTTATTATTATTAAATATATATATAATGAAATTAGTTTTTTTATTAAATGCAAAGTAGTTCACATTATTGCTACTTATCGGTTTTTATATAAATATTTGTAGCATTACAAGGTTCCATTTAATATTATTACGCTTTTTAATATAAAACTTTTACTTCTAAAAATGAGGTCAATACTGTTAAACGAGAAGTGTGTCACAATATCGAAAATTTACTTACTTTATTAACGTAATCGTTGTTCGTGTTCAATTACAGTCGTTTTATAACGCGAAAATGAAATGAAATGAAATTATTTTAGTTTTATTCTAAAAAAAATTAGGATTTTGTTGATTTGAGAAGATCATGTGTTTTGGTGGATACTAAAATGCCGCCAACTTATTTTGAATATTATAAGTTTATTTTTCGAGCAATTTCCTTGAAATTAAAAGAAATATAATTTTCTATAATCTCCTGTCGAACATTTGTTTCCAAATGTATTATTTTCGAGTAGCGAGGCAAAATATTGTGTTCACCACTGCCAAAATACTCTTTGATGTCCTCACCTCGCTCGTCTCGCAACTTTGAAACTTGTCCAGCAAAGTATCACTTTCTGGCCTTGATATACAATAATTATTTGTAAGCGGCTATATCTGAAAGTTAATGTTTCTGGTTGCATTTACATTCAGAAAGTTGGCGTTTGCAATTACTGTAACTGAAAGTAACACTTCATTACTCCAAGACACTTTCTGGCCGCATATAGCGGCCGTAAAGTGTTTGATATCACTTAATTGGGACAGTCACTGTGGTTACATAAAACATAAATTAATAAATCTGCAGCCGCCTAGAAAAATATTGCGTTCAGCACTGCCGAAGTACGCTTTGTTGTACTGATGTTCGCTTCTTCTCGCCTCTTACAGCTCAGACTCGTCCAGCAAAGTAGCAACTTTTGGTCTTCATAAACAAGTAACTATTAATATAATATTAATATTATTAAAAATGAATTATTAGTAATGAAATTAAAAGTACAATTATTAATATTATTAAAAATAATTCTATAGGACAACCAAAGGACACCTCAATTAAAGTGTTAATAGTTGTAGAATCAAGATTATTTTTGAGATATTCAGCAGTATTCCGCACATAATTTAGGTAGCGACTTTACATTTCTATTTTATTGATTCGTCTACATGGTGCGACTGAAAAAAATTTTGAAACGGCTGTAAAATGCCAACAATTATTGTTGACTACCGTAAATTACATAAAAAGCTCCCAAGAAGCATCGAATAAGTGATACTAGGAAATGAATGCATATTTAAAACAATTACACAGCATTGACAGTGAGATTTGAATCTCTATACTTTTATTGGGGCAAGATGCTAAATAAATATAGCACTTGCTTGCAATTTAACCATTTAGCTTTTTAAATCAGTTTCTATCAAAAGTGTCAATTATTACAAATATTCCAAAAAATGTCTAGGTATAATTATCAAGACCTACCATTTTATTAACACCACCCATATATTTATTATAATTTGAGATAATTTTTGGCCATTAAAAATTTCGGTATGATTTTGTTGTTTTATACTATTTAATTGCTGATTAATTGAAGATGAA
>JARJEC010044456.1:0-47264 GCA_030264575.1 Tachinus sp. AB-2021 | reverse complement strand
GCCTCGAGGTTTCACGTAAGAACACAATCAGAGCAGTTAATGTTCAGGATTTATATAAATCATAAAATGTTATTAAATATGATATAATATTTTAAATATACGTTAAATTTACTTGAATTGTACACGACTTAAATATTAATCAACACCATGTATTTAATTATAATATTATTATATATATAATAATATGAAATGTACTCATTAAATTAATGAATAATAAACAAATTTGAATAGTACTTTATGTTTGTTTTGGCTCATAGAGATGTTTGCAGCATATTAGATTACGGGAATTCTATGTTAGTCAGTATATAGACGACAAGCCGACACTTTGTACTTATAAAATGCTTTTTTATGCACTGAATAACAGTTTCAAATAAAATAAAACAATTTTCTTACATACTTAACTGAATAAAATCTATAAACCAATATTCTAGAACTTTCCAATTATTTTCTATTGAGAACATTCTCTTTTAGTATTTCTTATTAAACTCAGTTGCATGCATTAGATAGTAATAAAAAACTAATCAGATTTGTTTACATAAATATTTTGTTATCTAAATAGAACAAGCTGCCAGCTTATTTTTTATTTATTATTTTTAAATTTTCTATTGGCAAGTAGTTTTTTTCCTAAATTTAATTTTGAAACACATGGCAGCTTGAGTAAATTGGTATAAAAACAAATGATTCTCATCAGAATATGCATTATAAAACCTTCCAAAAGGCATACCGAGTAAAATCACATCCGAAAATCTGTCACTAACTCCCTATCTACATTCTTGCCAATCGAAAAATGATAAGAATAACAATAACTATTCATGAATATACAATTCAATGTATTAGTTTTCTGATTAATACTCCGCTTTTATCGTGTATATTGCTCCAACATAGACGCGAGCACAATAAGGCTCTAGAGTAGCAAATAAAAACGCTATTAATTTTCATTTTTAGCCAGATTTTTAAGTTATATATAATATATTTTTTAAGTCAATTTTGTTTTAAAATTTTGTAAAATAAAAATGAAAATTAAAAAGATATAAAATAAACAAATATGATCACACTTAAATGTATGGCACAAAACAAAGTATTTAGCTGCATTCCAAATGTTTGCTGCTTTTTAAAAAAAAAATATTTAAACAATATTTAAATTAATATTATTGTATAAAGAATTTTGAAAAAAATGTTTAGTATCTTAACAAATTTGCATGTTTGCATTTGGATTTGTTCGTGACCTTTTTTATATAGTAATGGGTCCGAATCTTGGTTTTTTATAATTATTTAATCACTTGTGTGAAAAAACAATTAATTTTGTGGATGTCTTTTACGTTTCTGCAATTATAAATTATCAAATAAATTTAATATTACTTGTTTTGATAGTTTGCAATAAAATTAAAATTAAAAAATGTTTTTAATGCATGGTTGTTCATACTTTTTTATTGGATACTTTAGTAATTGAAAACTTATCTACTAAAATACTAATAAAATTTATTACAGTATCATAATTATAAAATGTCCTATTAAAATAGATTTATTTCTAATTTGTTATATGTAGGCTTAATGGGTCTTGAGACTGCTATTTTTTTTTTCCAACGAGAACTATAAACGTTTATGTTTAATAATGATCTCTAACATCTTTATATTTTCTACAAGAAGTTCATTTTTCCTGAGGTGGTTTGCCAAACCTCCAGCGTGTACTGTAATCCTGATGGTTCGATTAAGCACTTAGCAATTCTGTGTCTTCTTAGAAACCTAGTAGCTTTTGTTAAGAGTTTGGTTTCAGCTGTTCTTAGGTTAGCATATGCTTGGTAAAGTGGCCTGTGTGCTATAAGTTATATATTTTTATATTAATATACTTCTTAACAAGTTTTTTTATGGATTACATTTTTGTGTCCGATAAATCCTTACCCCCAATAAAGTTAAATGGAAGTCAATTTTGAAATCTTAAATAGAAATTTCTTTTTTTTTTTAAATTGGATTATCTAAAAAAATAAGATAGTTTTATGTAAAACGTTTTAATTTATTGGTGATATATTTCGTTGTGATCGCAAAATTACGTCACAGAGTAAAAATAAACACGTTCAATTTTAAAAACAAAAAAAGCAAATAACATCATTAGTTGATATTGTAACTCATTGTCTCTTTCAAAAACAAAAAGCATAACTTTCCTTGATGATACAAGGCAAATGTGATAAAGAACGATTATATACAAAGTTGCAGATTTATTCAATGACATTAATGCATACCGACAACCAATATCAAAATGTGACTGTATATCGAACAGGCATCCGTTTGACCATACTGGGTTGGTTAAAGATCATAAATGTCAAATAATGCAAAATCATTAAACACTTTTAATTAATATACTATACAAGAAAATCAAAAAAATCATTATACTTTTACCAAAAAAGTAGACCAACTTTTAGGAATAGTCATCGTAAAATTGCGTAAATATCATCCATATAATATACAAATACAGGAACGTATAGAAAACTACTTTGATCGTAGATCATCTTTTGATATTACATAAATGTCTACCAGTATCGGTAGAAAGGAAATGTGTTGACAGTTTTGTGTAACCAAATTTTATGGCCATTAAAGAAAATTTCATTCCTCTGCATTATTCCCTTATCAAAAAAATAGAATACGTGAATTTTTTGTCTCAATAACACAAGAGACGTTGAAAAAGGTTTCTCATGAAGTATATTTTTGGTTAAGCAGCATTGTACTTACCTAAAACAAGCACCCCATTAGTGGGAGGTGCGGGAATTCATCTAAAACAACCATCAAGTTGGTGAGAAACATAGGGACTCACCTAAAACATACACCCCATCCAGGTCAGGACGCTATTCCTGGGTTACGTTAAACGTAGTTTTTTTGCAATACTTTTTTTTCACTATTACTGTCTATCTGTCAAGAATCAAAAACAATTTTACTATTTACACCCAATTGTTTTTTTTTTGCTTTACCCCACTCCGAGGGCGAAAATCCGTATTAAACAATAATTAACTTGTTTAAAAATGTGGCATTTTTTTGTGTTGTGATATGAATTTCTTGAAACGACCAAATATGAACGATGTAATCGCAAAACTCGTATTATAAAAGAGTAGGAGTTTTCAATTCAGATTTTAAAATTGCAGCTCTTATATGGTTGTGTAGTGTCGAGAGTAGTACTATTGAATAGATTTTTTTAAAAATGTTAATGATGATGTTAATAATCTGATGTGCATTTCTTTTTTTGCATTCGACATATATAAACAAAATTAAGTCAATGCCTAGAAGAGTCCAAAAACATTTTTCGAACTCGATAAATTTAAAGAAAGTTAATTACTATAGATATTTTTGTATGCGTACATGGAGTTTTTTATTAATTTGAAATTGTTGCAGAATTGAAAAGAATTTTATTGTATATAAATAACAAATGGTTTTTTTTTTGTTGTATATGAAATAGCTAAAGAAGTATACTTTTTAATTAAATTTTTATTAAACGCTCATGTTGTAAATGAAGTGTGTATTAGATTAAAATAGCGAACGTGCTTGGACACCACTCATTAGATTTGTCTAATAAACTAAATCAAAATGTATTATATAGACTGTGCTGCTTGTCAAAACTAGATAGTTTATGATATTTAATTTAATTTTTTTCATCATTTTATATTAACATCGGACAGGTTATTTGTATTACATTTATTTATTTAATCTCAATTGGTTTTTGTTACACATACATATAAAAAAATCAATAATAATACAAAGTATGTATGTATTTTACATTAAATATTTGTATTGTACAAGTACAATAATTATCGTAATTTGGCAACAAAGCACTACATATATACAAGTTAATAGTGTTGCTATTCATTGACCAATGCATCGGGAGGTTGATTACTGCCTGTATACCCACCCACGACCTCTCAAACTGTGTTATCTTAAACCGCTTGTTTTTTTACTCACATCTCACTATAAAAGTTTCACTTCAAAAAGGCTTTTTCAACAAGAATCACATTTAAAAGTTGCGATAAAATTTAGGTTGATAATAATTTTAATATACTACCATTATTCCATGTTGTATTAAATGTTTAAAAATTGACGATATGTGAGGATCAATAATAATATTCATTGCGAATGTAATAAAATTTTTAAATAATTTAATTATAACGTAAACAGTTAGCAAATATTTAATATTATATGGAATTTTTTAATATTACAGTAAATGGATCAATATTTTCTTGTCGTCTGAAAATCGGTTATTTTCATGTATTTTTAAATTGAACAACACTTCATAAAAGTAATCCATAAAACAAAATTTAAATATATCATGTAAAACGTCACAAATTTATTAAAAATTTAAATATTGATAATGACAATTTGAATTATTTATATATATATATATATATATATATATATATTATAGTTATTGTTTTATTGAAATATTTCATTTATACAACTAGTCAATTTATATTATAGTTAAAAATCCAATTATAATTTAATTGTTCAATAAGAATCGGTCTCAACCGATGAGCAGGACAAATGCATACAAATTGCAGAGACGTCGGGCATCAATTTATTTATTGAGATTGTATTTCCGTTTATTATTATTATTATTATGTTATTTACTAATTTAGTAATTAGTACATACTTTTGCTTAATAATAAATAGATTTATTTTATTCCATACAAATTATATAGATTTATGACACGTATGATAACATTAAAGGTGCTATCAACGGTGGTTTCTCCATTTATGAATATTAATTTAATTTATTAATGTTTTTTTCGTCACCGTTTATTAATGTAAATATCATTGAATTATATTGTCTAAAGAAGGATGCATTAATGAACACCATTAATACACTCTTTTGTATTACGTAAGTCTTTTTAGGATTTTGACATTTTGACAGTATTTTTGTATATTATATTCATATTATAAATTAAATAAACATTTTATTTTTACTAGGTATTTTTAATATTTTGTTTTATAATTGATTTAGATATGTTTATATCATTATCAAATAATTATAAAAATATAATTAAATAATATAAATATTTCTATAATTATTAGATAGTGATTTAAATATATCAAAATCGATTGTAAAATAAAATATTTAAAAAATCATATATTATGTTAAGTTGATAGATTTCAATTATTTTATTCAAGTATACTGTTGATGTCAATCAATGCTATATTGATAATTGTAGATTGTTTGAAATTTTGTCGCAATAAAATTTAGATAATAGGAATATTTTTAAAATGCTAATCGTTTCGAAAAAATGTTGTGTTCAATTCGTATGTGAATGGACAATAAACAAAGTAATTTATTAAACAGCTATTTATTTGATAATTATTTTTAATTCGTATGTTTATTGAGAAAAATGATACTAAAATAATTTCTATCTTTCCAATGCATACTTAGAAAATGTATTGCTATCTTCAATACATACATATTCAAGTTTCTATATTAAAATACAAACCAATAAATATTCAAAAATTTATTAATTTGTGGTAGATATTCAGTAGGTTAAAATTTTAACTAAATTTACAGAATATTCATAAACATTTAACTTTTATTTAAAATAGGTATTATTCATTCTATGAATGGATACATAAGTTAATCGTTTAAAACAAAACAAGCAATCTAGAGATAACCACTGAATTACCAAAATAATTTAATGGAAAAAAATCCATTCTAGCTTATGCTAATAACAAAAAACAAAATAAATAAAACGGGAAAATAATACCAATTTGTTAAGTTATCTTTAACTTTAATTAAAATATAAATTGAATGTCTTTTGGCGTCGCTTTCTTGGATAGGGCATGAAGAAAAAAATGTAATTACGTTATAAATGAGGGTTAAAATGTCAGCACAACCTTTATCAAAATATAATCTCGCAAAAATTATAGCAATATTAATTTAGATTGCTCAGTATATTTCCAAACAGTAGTCAAAATGTATTTAAGGTAATATCAAAATAAATTTTGCTGTTATTTTTATATTATCTATAAAATTGAAAATATTATTTTCCAATCTAAATTTCAATGGTAATTAAAAAAGAAAAGCTATACAGAGTGTCCGAATTGAGTAGCATGTGCATCTTTGTTATTAATAAAGATAGAAAGTTGGTTAAATAGGAAAAGGTATGCAGTTTTTTATGCTTATTCAGATGTACTTTGATTTTTTTTTAATTCTTTTTAGTTTTGAGGGTAATCAGAAAAATACAATTATATAAAATACTTATTATTTCTTTTATTATAAAATTTATCAAAAATATATGTTGCTTAAGAGAAACACACTAAATAAAAATAATTTAATTATTTATGGATTTATCAAGTTTCGGAGATACGGTTGTTGAAATTAAATTTAAAATTTCCAACTAAACATTAAATAAAATTGAATATATTTACAACTTTATTTTAATTGATTTGCTATTTAGTATAATAGTATATTATTTAACAAACATAATACAGCTAATATTGACGCGGATGAAGACTACTTGCCTTTGGTTTTTGTTAGGTTAGGTTATATTAGGTTAGGTTAGACACTCATAAAAATTTGCTAGTTGAAACTAGATTCCGCTATTTAGGTCCAAGTAGTATACGTATAACGCTAGCAGTATAAATTTTTCTTGCATGGTCACTAAGTTTCTACCCCAAAGATAACTCCATATTACTTTATTTGTATTTGATGATGCCTCTTAAGATTGCTTTTCACAATATGCACAATTGGCTGCAATCCGTATACCTATTGTTATTATGGCACAATGTTTTTTTTAATGTGGTCCACTTTTATGTCTTCTGCTTCCACCAAGCTCTGAAAGTTGATATTTTCTTTCTTTCTTTTTTTTCATCCTATTCGTTTTCACAATTGAAAGATGTATTAAGCCACTGGTTTCTAGTTTGGAGAAAATGCAACTTTTAAGTTTTAATCAAACACCGAAATCATAAATTGTATATCAAATACTAAATTATTTGTCTTATTATAAAATATAACCAAAAAATTAAAATGCTAATTCTTAACAAAAATATGGCAAAAATTAGCAAAAACAACAGTGGCTTGATCCTTTCCTTACATAATACTTAGTTTTAAATGGTTTGGTATATTATGTGGCTTATTACTATATTATTAAATTTTAAAAAAAACATCTAAATATGTTCATTAATCATCACCAGCATCCACATTCAATAATTTATTATTAATCACATTTTGCACCTGTTAAGTTTGAAGTAGCTATGCTGATTTATGAGTGGCTTGTTGCCTGGTTGTTGCTGAAATTTGCATAAAATAAAAAGGAAAAAGAGGGAATTTCTTGCATAGTGTGTAAACGACGATTGTCAAACGACTGATTTTCATAAAAATAAGTATAAAAAAGCAATCTTTGTTTTATTAACCGTTTATATGATTGAACATTTTTTTGTTGCTTAAAACTCTCTTCCACTAAACTTTTCAATTACTGTTTTCATTGCCTTTGCTAGTGTGTTGATTAAACAAATTTTCTTCACACAAAGGCAAACCAATGACTTTGGATTGCTTACTTTCTGCTAAATCAGAACTAGCTTTCTTAAACTGTTACTGTTGGTTCTTCTATAGTTTTACATTTTGGGAATAATTTAATTGATATTTCTTGTCTATTTTCCGCAAGTGTCATTGTCTATAGATTCTAGGAAGCTTTTTTAGAGCTTTATTTCTTTTTAAATCTTCATCCACAACTTCCATCTCTTATATGTATTTTGACTTTCTTTCCTGTTTGTACTCATTCTTTTCGTTGACTTTTTGTCACTAATTTTTCAAATCCACAACGTTACAAGCGACAATCAAATTTGTGCACCTTAATGATTTCCGCATTGCATTGATACAAAATAAATAGAATAATTGATTAAACAAAACAAAATTGAATATATTACGTTTCATTTATTTATTGCATAAGTAATTATTGTATTTCTGTAAACATTGCACTACTAATACACAAACGAACGGTGTCGTTTATTACGCATCGCACATTTATATCTCTTTTGCTCCTTTTACTCATTTGCCAATTCATAGAGAGCATGTTTTGCAATCGTCTCCAGTCTAATCAATTGCTGATAACCTTTTTCTTTTTCCTCGTAATTGTTTCATCTTGATCCGCTCTGTTTGTTTAAACCACATCTCGCTATAAAGTTTTACTTTAAAATTAGTATTCTATTAAATATTTTATAAATGCTTATAAATATAATTTATTAGAACTCTATGGAAATCATGTCAATTTATGTTTACGCTATTAGGTGTTATTTCGTTCCGGCGACGGTGTTAAATTGAATTAAAATTTCATAAACGTATTAACAAAATTAATAATAAAAAATACAACATATTATTTATAAATGCTGAAGACATAAAATATATTAAAAACTCATTTACCTGGCTAATGTTGTAAAATAATATAATTATCAAATTAGTATGCAAAAGGACTGTTTTTTTACTCGACAATATATTCACAATGTTTTATTAAGCAATTCGTTTATTTGCAAAATAGTTTAATTAATGTTAAAACATTTTAAAAGAAATTGCACAGTGTGATTTTATCCATTTTTATTGTTACAATTTGCAGGTTTTGTTCTTAACTGATTCAATTAAATAATTATACATCACAATTTCATTACATTTTAAACATAATGGGTTCAAAATGAGTAATAAAAATGATACAAAAACGTAAATAATTAAAGATGATTTATTTGAATTATTTGCATAATGTAGTCTGATGTCAACGATGATATTCATTATGTGTATACCATAATACTGTTCGTGACTCGTGAATATTTATTCGTTCATCTGCAGTTCGCTTTAAATATTCACGAGCTACGAAGATTTTTTAAATATCCTTTAGTTCGCAAATTGCTTGTCCGTCTTTTCTAACACTTTTTAATAACATATTACCACGTTTATGACATTAAAAGTAGTAGTAATATACACAAAACTAGTGGCAATAATAGTAAGTCAATTACGTATAAATTCTATCGGTAAAACATGGCTAAGGAATTGAAATTTTAAATTAATTTGTTCTAGAGAAAGTAAAATCAATTCTAAACCGTGTAATCGGTTAAAGGAAACCGCGACGCATTACAGCACAGCTGAAGCTAATAATTAAACCAGTCTAGTAGGTACGCTAAGCGATTGAAACTTTAAAACAAGTTCCAAAACAACAGAAACTGGCTTGCGTATGACATGAAATTAATCTAATATTTAATTTTAATCTTAAAATAAAATTTATGTTTCTGCAGAAATTAACATAAAATCTAATTATAGTAAGTTGTGATATTATATTCTTTTATTTTTCTTATAAAATATGTTTTATTTTTTAGTTATAGCATTATTATACTAAAAATTTGCAATGGCATACATAAGTTTATAGTAATTAATCATTAATGACTCTTACGGCGAATGGACAAAATATAGATACCTGTTAAAAAAAATCTATGATAATAAACTTCTCATTGTACGAGAGCAGCTATTTTGGACATCCTAAAAACAAATCATCGCAATATTAACAACTAAAAAATGGGAAAATTAACTACAAAAGAAAAACATAAAATCTGTAGAAAGCTAATAATTTGCTTAAAGTTATGGAATTGTAATTAGCATGCCAATCCAGATCAAGGTGGGTGATGTTTAAAATCTTAGATTCAAACAAAATTATCCAAATTCAAACATCAACTATATTATTTATGTATAATCGTTGTTAACGTAAAACAAAACCATTTTTTTCTTTTGGTGCGTCGACTACTAAAGTTATTGACTGAAAAAATAAAAACTATTGTTTTAGGTGCAAATAATTACTATTATAAGTTAGTCAAAAAATTGGCAAAAATGGACATAAAAACAAATTTAAGCAAGCAAGCAGATAAAAAATATGAAACATAAAATGTGTTATGTGGAATTAACAACCACCTGTTTTATGCGATAAATGCAAGAAATAATACTTCAGTGAAAACTTGGTATTGTTCAAGAACATAAACTGTTATAAAATTATTATCTGATCGAGAAATAAATACTCGCATGCAAACTGCTATTCAAAACAAAGCTAGAATCTATGCAATAAAAAACATGACAGGTTAATACACATATAGAAGTGACATTGTTACTAACCGATGAAGTAAAATATTATGGACAAAAATGGTGCACTGAAAATTTCCCTCGTGCTTTTCTAACGTCAAACTTGGCAAAAAAACTTCAGCTAGCATTAGAAACGTTTAACGTTGCAATAAATGAAGTAACATCATGTTGCATAAACGTAAAATGGAAAACAACTGCAAGGATCTACTATCAAACCAACAACGATATAAGAAAAATTACGTTACTTAATACTTGATTAACAAAAAATCTTCTGATAAAGTCTTAAAAAGGACGAAGCATTAAAACACCCTATCAAATAAAACTGCCAGATCCCATGTACAATCAATCCGGACTATGGGTAGACCCATATTTTATCTGTTAATGATTAGGGGTTGTACTACCAACAGTGGTTGTATAATTTTTGGGCCATTAAATCTAGGCATAGATATTTCAATAGCATCTTATCGCATCAACTTAACACTGGAAGAACAAATAAAAAGGTTCTGAAATTTGAAAGAAGTTATGTAGACATATCAAATTAAAAATCAAAAAAATACAAAGATACTACTGAGCAAAATATTAAAAGAAATTTACCATTAAAATTTATTATAAAAATGACTTACAAATTATGTTTTAGCTCTCGGTAATTCATATGATATTGCCGTCTGTCGTTGTAAGCTTTTCAAAAAGACTTAGTATTTGGAAAACTTTTGTAGTAAAGTATGTTGTTTAATTGGAAACAAGTGATTTACAAATATTTTGTTAAGCTATTTAATATTTCCACAGCCGAGCAGTTAACTGATGCTTTGGCAAAGAACAATAAATGTCAAATGTTTGAAAAATACCTTATACTTGTTTTCGCGTTAAAAAAACAATTCTCAATTGACATTTTAAAATATTTTTTAAATAGTGTTAGTGGACATTTTAATCATTTGTAATGTTACTAAAAATGTAAAAAAATTTGATTTTACGTTTTACAATTTTTTTTTTATATTCAGTGGCATTTTGTGACTATTTTATAATAATTCCTTTTATTATATTATTTATATTTTACAAACATTTGAAAAAAAATTGAGCTTATAATCGGACAACTAGAGCAATTTGTTTGAAAAACAAAAAAATTGTTTTATTTTATTATGTTTTATTTATTATTATTATATAGTATAGCTAGAACAAGTTTATATGTTACGCGACAGCTTTATATATTTTTTTTATTTTATCAAATATTTGATGACTTCTAGACTATCAAAGTAGCCCAAAATAAAGTTATGTTAGTTAAATTTTTAAACAATTAAAATAAAATTATAAACAATACGTGGGGTGTTGCAATATAATACATTTTTTGAGATTAGAGTAAAATCGCAGGGTTCAGCGTTTATTCACCGGGAGCGCATACTTTGCATATTTTACATTGGGCAATTACCGCCCATGATTAATAGACAACCAAATATGCATTTCTGGTAGTAAATAAGAGTAAAATTTCCTTGATAGAGTTTTTTCATAGGCGGAACAAATATTAAATAATTGTTATTTGCAAATATTTATTACAAAATATTTACATTAGGAAAAACTTATAAATTTAACCAAGATTGCAATAAACTTAACCAAACATTTTCTTACATATTGAGTAGTAAAATTTCTACATTAAAATTAAAATCAAAATTTTAATTATCATAACTCGCAATTATTTAACTCGTACATTCAAGTGTCAAAATATCACAAACGTCTATAGGAAAAATCTGTCAAATTATTGCTTCATGTGTGTAATATTAAACTGGCATACCTGTAAAAGAATTGTAAAATTCTTAGATATTTTTAGGAGAAACCTTGGTTGCCAAATAAAAATATTTATTTTCTATCCAGCTTTTAGGACAAACAAATAATAATTTTAAGATAATTTTAGCAGGGCCATTTTTTTCACATAACGTCTTTTCAATAAAAAAGTATTAAAAAAATTATTAATTTTGCAAATAACTTTTCTAATTATTATAAATAAAACAACTTTCTATACATCAATATCACATAGTAAAGACTACCACCATTCAAACTTAAATATTCATTATTATATTTTAACAACAATGCTTCATTGGAATACTATAAGTATGCTTGTATTAATACCGAAAACAGAATTCAATTATCTTTATTAGTTTTTTAAAAAAGCTGGATACAAGATTTAAGGAACAATTTTTCCCTCAGAACATAAGTATATTTTCGTTTTATCTTTTAATTATGTATTAAGGTCATATAATGGTTTTTAAAATACGCAATTTATGAGCTTGTAAAGTCCCCTTAATACAAAATATCACGTAAAAGAGGCGCCACTTTGCTACTTAACATAAACTTTTATAAACACTTTTTTTAATAATTAATAAACATAACAAAATTGAATATTGTACAAAAATATTTATTTAAAGTCAAATAATTATAGTACGGTTCTGCGTTCTTTTACATATCAATCAGTTTCAAGTTTAATATTTATATTGTTTTTAAATTGCGGTGCATAATGTGTTTAACGATACTGCTTGGTTTCCCAAGTAGTGTCGTCCCCCTCTCTCTAGCCCTTTTCATATGAATCCGTTTGTAATTTAAGTAAAATGTCTGCATGTATGTATAGCAAGAATCAAAAAATCAATATAACACATGCAAGTACCACTACGAACAAATATATTTAAAAAAAGGGCAGTCATGGTTTTATTGCCGACCCAAACCAATTGAACATCGGTATTATAATTCCGTTGCTAAATGAACTTGAATTCCGAGTGAAATTGAAATCAAAGTGAAAAAACGACCAGAAATCGAAAGCATACAATTTAAATATCCATTCGAATAAGTTTTTTGTGAGATCTCTTTACATTTTCAGTTGGATAAATAACACGTTATATATTATACTTATTGTTTTCATACTTATCAATCAATTATTTTTGATGAACAAATTTCTTTAAATTATAAATCAAACGGTAATTTTACTTAAAAATAAACAGCATCATATTGTTCAAATTGCTGGAAGAACATTGTTACTTACTATTTTCCTTAAAAAATATTAACCAATCATATTAATGCATATTATAAAAATAATCTGAATTAATATGATCGAGTATTTGATGCACCATGCAAATATCCGGCACATGTTTTCATTTTTGACATTTTTAAAATGTGTTATTCTTTTCGATTTAGGGCCGACTGATATCTGACTGATTTTTACTTTAATACAATTACTGCTATATGGCACATAAGTTTATAAAATAAGTACGTGAGATTGCGTTTTCAGGCCCATTTGCACCACTGTTAGTTAAAAGTGGCAGTTACTTAATCTTTAGTTAATTTTAACTTTCAGTTTAAAATAATTTACACCAACAATCATGGGAAAATTCGTGTAACTTCACATGTTTTAAACGTTGGTGTAAACTAAAAATTACCAGAAAATGTTGGAGATAACATTAAATTATATGTACATATGCCAGTTGAAAACTAAAAATTACCACCAGAACATATTGGCGGTAAAATCAATGTAACGATTAATATATAAGATATTTTCTTCTTTATTATATTAAAATTTTATAGAATTTATTTATGCTCATTGAAAATTATATTTATATATCGAAACCGGTCTGTTATAATAAATATACAAAATAAAAATAAAATTGTTATAAAAAAACAAGAAAATAAATATAAGACATTAATTATTGCATGAAGGTTGCTTATTAATAAGAACACTCAAACATCGAATTGTATATTATTGTTTATGTCATTTACATGTAAATGTACCATATCGAAATTGACGTCCTCATATTTTGCAAAAACAATATTATTTTGCTGTTGGAATGTGAGAATTGTGTTATTTCAACTTAACTGACTGACACTTTAAACTCCGGAATTCTGCAGTTTAAATTTACCCTGCAGTTAGGGTAATTTAATCCGCACTTTGAGTGGTACAAAATTTTGGTTAAGGCCTTAACCAACGATTAAAATTTTAACTGGCAGTGGTGCAAACAGGCCTTAATCATGCTGCCAGTGAATGTGAAATGTTAATTATTTGGGTTGAGATACAAACACGTTGTTTTCTACGTGCACCATTTCTGAACATATTTAGCCATGCTTATAAAAAAGAAATTAAAACAGGTTCTAATTTCTTGCATCACAATTTATTAAATCGGGGAGCGTAATAATCGTATTAAAATGGGAAGTAAAATCAATCTAATGTCAAACGACACTTAGTCCATCAAGCTCGAGTGAAATAGATGAAGAAATTTATACATTAGTTACTCATACGTGTTGTTTATACTCTCGGATTATAATTACCAATTATCAACAAGGTTTAGATGTTTTTAAATGGTGGGAAATTATCTCAACCTTAGAGATAAATTGAACAAAGTGTGTAAAGGTTTTACCAATACATAACCGCAATCATTGATAATCATGCTGGGAATGTTATCAACTCTGCAAGTAAGTTTACATTTTAAAACTTTTATTTGCGTTAGAATTTTGTTTTCTGAAAAAGGCGGCTTTTTGTAGATTTCAAATTACACGCTGAATCAAATATATTGGGAAGAATAGAATTATCTGAATCAAAATAAAGAAAACTAAAATAATCAGCAAAGTTTAAAATGCACATACGGTTTTTGGAAATATAGTGTATTATTACAAATTTGTAAGTTAAAAAAATATTAGTAACAAATATTTATTATGCGGTAAAATAAATATTGGATATTTAAACAAACTGTAACAAGGAAACTTGTATCAAAAATTCTTGCCAAGAATCACTAGCATAAAACATCGTATCTGCGTTGTATGCAGCGCTGCCAACCACTTCGAATAAAATTACTGTAGTTGAGCTAAAAATTACCGTTTTTTTTAAATAAAAATACTGTACATAAGATTTTTTCATTCAAAAATATTATTTTATATTATATTATATGATTTTTTTTTTAATTACTACATAGACGGTTATTATGATTAGGGCAGACCGTATACCATATTTGGAGATAAGCTACCGTACAAATACGGTAATTACCGTATATTTAGCAACACTGATTGATTCGCAAACCAGTTACGGTTAACATTATAATTTTATTCGACTGAAGTTCTGCGTCTAGTATTTACCAATAAAAACACTCCCCAATCAGAATCTGTGTATTTAAAAATATCGACCAATAGGATTGATTTTATAGTGATAAAACTGGCTATCAATAGGTGAACTGCACCTTGCTTTTACAGAAATAGACGACTGATTCCGTGACATAAATATCATTTAAAATTAATCTGACATAAATCTCACAATTAATCTGTACTTTTGGAAAAAAAATGTGTAAAATTGCAGGACTATCAGCATTATTTTGTAAGTTACACATTACATATTTAATCATATATTAATTACCTGTAACCTATTTCCCTTAAGAAAATTATTCTGGAATTAAAACATAGGAAAAATAGCTCAACTTTGGGTCGCAATTTTACCATGTTCTTAATTTTCAAATAATTTTCATGTAAAATAGGTTTTTGCCAAAAAAATGAATCCCGGTAAAAAATCAATTGTGTGTTAATAGCTGAGAGAAATGATATGCATCAATTTTCATAATTTTTTTTTATACCAAAATCTTTGGTAATAAAATGTTTATACACATTATAGTACATTATTTATTAAATCTGAAAGCAAAATGTGTTTGCGGTCTTTCTCAAAGCTGTCACTGTGCCTATCTATTCGAATTATGCGCTCCCTGACGGAAAGTTGCTGCATGATTATGGATTTTGCCCACGTTAAATCGTATACATTTTATTTAATTTAAACATTAATATAAAATTTATAATTTTGCTCACAACGCCTGATTTAACCAGTAATGTCATTATTTCCGTTACGCAAAAACAGAGCAATAATTCAATGTTTGTCGGTTATCAATACACTTTCTAAGCCTATCTAAGCCAATTAAATGCTTGCATTGTTCAAATAAAATAATCATTAAAATATATTATGATGTGATAGATTGCCATTTGTTGCATTTGCTCAACAAAATGGGAAAGATTAACAAGTAAATTAACTCAAAATCCTTTATAATCAAGGGCTGTATTATTGACATCAAAAACTTGTTATAAATATTATTTCAAAATTGAATACAAAATTACATATTAATTGAAAACATTTTTAAGAAAAATTAATCATTCACATTATGCTTAAAATGATATTTAAAATTCAATTGAGCATTCGATAATTTCACTTGCAAATTTACTTTGCCCTTTCATGATATTTTATCTTACAGACTACAGATAGTATCGATTAGATTTGCATAAAAAGGGGTGGTGCTTGAAATGTGGTAATTTATACATCAGGGAGTAGAAAGGTAAATTTCTTTAAAAATTTATTTATGCTCTTTATTATAATGGAAATAAATAATTGTATGAATAACAAAAGTTAAAAATACTAATATAATTAAACTTATTGTAGCAACTTGAAATTAGATAATAGATTTTAAACTTTTTATTAATCATTTTGATTCTACGGTCAGATAGGCGTTTGTTACTAGTGCCTGTAAATTATATTGGTTGTTCTAGATAGTTAGTCTAGTTTCCTTTATCGTTTATAAGAAGGGCATGCGACCACTCACTTGACTTCATCGTATATTAATGTTTATTTATAAATATTAAAAATCAAAATTTCACATTTTTTAATTACATTAATTAAAAATTAATAAATCCAACCATTGTTGAAATTTGCAAAAATTAAAATAAACGACTATTAACAAAATATAAGTAACATAACAATATTATTACTTTGATCTATATTTGATTCGAACTGTATGCATTATTAATCAAATTTGTATCTATACGGAAAACCTGAAATTATTTAACAATGTAAATCAAATAGAGTTTTTATTATAACCTAATTTCATAACTTTTCATTATTTTATGCTTTAAGCTTTTGAATCAAATTTAAACTTTGCTACAACTTAATTAGCTTCAAACTGACCGTGCATTGCTTTTTTAAAACATCAACCTTTTAAAATGATTTTATTAGTTCACATCGAACTGATACGCCCAACTGACCGTGTGTAGTTAATATTTTAGTCACATCAAACGGTCACACGAGACGGTTACTTTGAAGTATTTAGATTGAACTGGACCATGTATGGGTAAGAAACCAGTATGTATATTGTAAGTTCTCACATCAATGTAATCCATCAAACTGACACAATACAACTAACCACGTGATAAAATAGAACAAATGAAATTGTTTACACCGACCAGACACGTTATACTGCCAATGTGTAGGCTACGAATGAAAAAGTGCTAATTGTCAAAAATTGCGATAATTAGCATATTTTACAAATACTTCAAACACAGGCAATTTGGAATATTATACAGGATGTTTATAAAATAATGTAGTATTTTTAAAAATCGCTCAAATACGTGAATTGATTTCAATAAAATAAAACTTTTATAAAAAGTCCCTGTATTAAATATCTAAATATGATCATTATTTTGATCAACCTTCACTAACAATCATCAAATTATATAATCAATTCTTTGCATTCAAAATTGTATATTTTAGTAACAACTGTGGCCGAAATAATACTTTTGTTTACGTTTTGCTACATTTTTTAAAGTAAATTAAATTGGTTTACAATATAAAAACGTTGCAAAATTTACATTAAAAACGGTTATTTTTAGCAATTCTGCAGCAATGAAATAATTAATCATATTAGAAATGTTAAAGATGAAATCGTAAAATAAAATTAAAATGCAATGTACTCACGTAAATCTTTATATCCTTTCATTTAAAGTTTTATTACCAGACATTTTACTTAATAAAAAGTAACAAATAACTCTTTTTGTAGATACAACAAATGTAAATTGTAAAATGTAAATGCAAGCATTATTATTATTATTATTATTATTATTATTATTATTAATCCTGATATTTTGACATTTATTCTGTCAAATTTAAAAATTTTAATGTTTGCTCAATTCTACTAAATAACTCAAAATTTGTGGATATAAGAAAACTGTAGATACAAACAATATTATTATTATAAAATAACTGTCACAATTTATAAATTTTTATATCCAAAGTAGAACTGGAATCTACTAAATCAGTTAAAATACTTAGTAAATATACGAAAATTGTATTGTGTGTAGATATAAACAATAACTATAAAATATCTTTAATAACTATTATCATATTTTGACATTCACTTAAATCAAAATTGCTGGTCCAAAACTTTTGGCATTTTTAATACAAAAACCCAATTAATTTATTACGAAAAAATGTATATTAAAAAAGTTGCGCGGGTAGTTGGGCTACTCAATTAAAAACCACTAGTCCAATGTTTTACACTAAAAAACATGATTTTATGTGGCCCTCCCGTCCAACTATTTTGCTACCAAAAGATTTTATATGAATAAACGCAACAGTGTTATATGGGTCTGATCCTGCAGTTTTAAATTTAAAAATTTACTATTGAACAAATTATTAACATAAGAATTTTTAATAACGTTACAGCTAATCTAGCTAAGCCATTTGCACGTAAGCATACACTATGCCTCTGTTGTGTTATATTTTTTTCTGTCGTTGCGCAAACTCCTTCTATGGAAGAGTAGGTTAGATTCATTGTAGTTATTAATAAAAATTATATAAAGTATGAATTTTAATCTCTTATTATTCAAACTTTTTTTAATTAAAGGAATAATAACTTTTTTTAATTACAATAACTGTTTTATAATTAAACTCTATTAAAAATTATATTTGCTTACACTTGTATTTAATTTTACTTTTGTTTTTGCACCAAGTTTTGAAAATTGCTTGTTTCAATGTGGTTATTATAATTTTTAAACTACATTTAAAAAAGTAAGTATAATTTGTTCAATAAAGCATTGTTATTGTTATTTTTTTAATTCTATATTTTTTTCAATATCATTCGTAAAATTTTGTTGATTTTAATTTCAACTGTTTAATATTTTTTTGTTGTTGTTGTGTTTCATTGGATAGTGATGTTTAAGGATGACGCATATTCCGAAACGCACATGTTTGATACGCTATCCATTTTGCAGCAGGTACGGATTTGCCGTTTAAGTTAGATGGCAGTCAAATCACTTATCTTTTGGCTAAGATTTTGTTCCAGTGTAACAGTTATGGCCGGATTAATTAATAACAGTCATTGTTGTGTCGGTACTATCATTTTGAAGAATTCGTGATCATCATGAGCAGAGATTGAGTCTGATATTTTATAGACCTTGGTGGCATAGATGGTCTTTATCAGAGTTTTTAAAGGTTAAAGCTGCCACCGTTATAAGACACTTTTTCTATTATCATCTTTAACTATGTATGTCCGGCATTGAAGGATGCTCAGAAGACGGGAGCCCTTATACTTAGTCTTTAATTAATACCAAAAGTAGCCGGCCAACTGGTATAGTTGCTAGTGTGTTGATGGCTATTCCACATGTCCCGGGTTCAAATTCGGACAATTCCTTCTTAGAGGGTAGAGTTTTTCGAGGTTAAGAAAAGGATAGGAAGAAAACTGTAGATCCGTGTACTGTTTTGATGTTGCGTGCACGTTAAAAAACCTAATAATTCAGTTTGAAATTCCTGAATTAGCGCCAAAATTCTTAGATATGGTAAACCTGTGGCTTTGGTGATATATTGTTATGGTAGAAATGGGCCTACTTTAAATAACTAAAACAAACAGCAAAGACCAAAGGTATGCCATCAATTTTTGTGTATTATTTTGCGTAGAAAGTCAGTTGACCGGTTTCCATTGCCATGCCAAACAACTCTTTGGTATATCTAACCTTGGCGCTTCCTTTTTTTCCATTTCTACTGCAGCTCAAGAGATTTGTACCTTGACAATGGCCTAACTACAAAAGATGCATTTGGAAATTATATTTAAAAATATTTTTTAATAAAACTAAACTAATATTTCCTTGTGTTCGGCACAAAAAGAACCAGTTTAATATTTTTTATTGCGTTCTGCTCAAAAGTTAATTGCTTTATAAATTAAATAATTCTTGTGCAATTTTTTCAAAATTCCAATAAAACAAATTTGAAATGTTGAAAAGTGATAACTTTTGTAAAAAGAAATACACAATACACAATAACTAGTTTACAATGTTTTATAATTTTAATTGCAATATTTTTTCAGTAAATTTGTAAATATTTTTAAATAATTCTTAAGCATCTTTCACATTAGTGGATATTTTTTAAACGTTTTATGGTATTAATAGTATTTGACATTTTCAGAAAAAAACATTCCCAAATTGGTAAAAAACTCATTTTACAATTTTGTTGAAACATCTCTTGCTCAATGCTACTGAATATTATATCGATAAGAAAAGTTCTATAATTTTAACATATGCTAATAGATAGCATTTTGCTATGCTGTGTATTAATGTTTAATATCGTCCCTTTGCCCAATTCTATTACCATTATCTAATTGCGCCTAAGTAATAAGGTTATTAAGATGAACATTGTATTTTAAGGGTGCTGTGCAAATGTCTAACGATACCACCTTCAGAGACTCACCTAACAGTCCAGAGTCAAAGTCTTACCTGAGCTTCACTCAGGCTGGCTATCGCCCAATAGGGCAGTCTTATACTCTAATAAATATATCCGCATAAATAATATTGTTATATTCCGCGCAAATGCGAGATGGGGGGGGGGGCAGCAATTAAGTGTATCATTATAACATTTGGTAATAATAATTAAATACAAAATATAACTCAAATGCATCAACTTATATAATGCTACTAAGTTTTTTATTGTAATATTTGATATTCAAATTAAAATATTACTTTTTCATTATGTAATTACTGACAAAAATAAAACCTCAATTTTATATATTGCTGCATATCAGAGCTATATTTTTGTATAATATTAATTTGTTTTTGATCGACTCTATTTGTACATGTATTACTAGTTCCATAATTTCTGATATTTTTGTTGCATTATGTAAACCAAGTTACTTTACGCAAAACTATTTAGTTTACTTTTAATTTCTCATTATTTACAACAAAAAACTGTTGAAAGTAAGTATTTAGCAATAAGATAAATGGCCTTTGAGAGGGAGTGGTACACACCGGCAATAAATCATGGCCCCATTCTAACACCAAACAATGCGTTTTGTTAACGCACGATTACTAATCATTTTAGATCTACGTAAGAATAGTACCTTGTTCGCTTGTAAATTAACAAATAATGTTTATTTTCAACATCAACATTTAAATAATATTTGTAAAAGTGAATTATTAATTAAATATTTTTAGTTTAGGAATCTTACTTTGATTACTTACTTATACTACATAAGGATTAGCAAAAAAACATAAAAAATATAATAATAATTGTTATTAGTATTTTTTCTTTTAATATTTATTTTACAATTTCATCATCTTCGTTATTTTCTTCGTTCAGAAGACTACTGACCATGTGAACAATGTGGAAAATTCCACAACCGTTTAGTATAACGGAGGGGCCGTTTAGTTAACTGTTAAAAATAAAGTGGCCAGCGCACAATTTATGAGCTGGAACCGCTAAAAACTTTCACATGAACATGTAAGGCTAGTCTGCCCTACACGGTGTATTCTGATAAACCCCACTATCTACTCCTTTTATTTTTCACTGGTTTTTTATATAGTCACATTTTTAGTTTTTCCAGATATTCTAAATGCTTCATACTTGAACTTTGCATCTCTTGGATAACACTGCTTTAGAAATATACTATCCTACTTCCTCTTTTACAGTCCTGTTGCTAGTAATTATCTTGCCAAAGTAATTACATTTTATATATCTTTGGCTCCTTTCCGATATAGTAGTCATTGATACTGTTAATTTTTTTGACTTGTTGAATTTATTTGAAGTCTGTTTTCTGATTCTGATAACTGCTTTCTCACTCATTCTGTATCAATTGAAAGATGCTTTGTTGACATTTAATGACAGTATTAAGGTCTTTGCCGAATTTCCTCCGTTATTGGTATTATAAAAGCTATTCTTATTACTTTTGAGTTGTTTATGTTGAGCAGCTTGAATGTTGATATTATTACCTTTATTTTTTCTATTACTTTAATCTTAACCTTATCTATTCAAAGACCTGTGTGTGGTTTATAAAATATTTTGTTGTTTTTATCAGATTTCATTATTATTTGCGTAAAGTAATTATTGCATCAATGGTGGATCTATTCCGGCAAATCCAGCATTCTTCCTTGCTCATTTCTGTTTTTGCTATTTCTCATGAGTAATTTTAGAACTTTGTAAGCAACTGCTGCTATAGTTTTTTAAATTGACTTTGTTAAATATAGGTATTGTTATGTTTTTCTATTGGTATTTGGTCAGTTTTTAAAATTTTGTATTATAATGTGAACAGATTGTCAATTAGTGAGAGGCTGCGTACTTAATCATTTATCAACTAAAATCATTATGTTTACAAAAAAAGGCTATTAACCACAAACTGAATTTATTGAGGAATACAAATTAAAATTTAATTATTAACATATTCTGTCCTTTTTAATTGGATTTTTACATCTTCATTGGATACTCCAATTTACACAGAACATAATATATAAAGATAATAATATATTACAGACATTTCACAATTTAATTCAATTTAAAAATTACAATTCGTTAAAATTTGATATGTGGCTAATAAGCCTTAGTAAATAATATTAATTATAAATTTTTAAAACATTTAGAACTTTTGTAACTACCTACCTACCTACACAGTGCAGTAATATTATCTTAAATGATTCCAATAGTTCTAAATAAAAGACATTAACTTTTAGGTTTAAGATACTTAATGTTAATTATTTTAATATTTTTCTTTTGTTATGCTACTTAACACATTGCAGAAAGTATCTCTTCAAAGCAAAAACAAACTAACTTAACATAAATTAATTTTCAAAATCAATTAATACTTCAAATTTTATTAAGTAAACAATGTATGAGTAATGCTTTTTTAAATTGCTTGCTAAATTGATTATTTAAAATGTTTTAATATGCTGTACATTTATTATTTGCATTTGCATATGAATAATCCTTATTATTTAAATTTATTGTATTTTTTTAAATTAGGAAATATGCTCAAGTTTAACTGACAACCAAATTAAATTAAGTAATATTTAATTTTTCATTATTAGAAATAAATAAAAAATATTTATTATAATAAAGGCGACTCGACTTTCGACTTATGAAGGTCCGTAAATCAATAAATAAATCATTTTTGTGGTTAAAAAACATAGTTAACTTTTGTTTTATTTATTTCATATTTAAATGTGTATTTATTACGTATTATTACTCTATTTGCGATTATTCTAACCCTTTTGGAATATAGGATAAAACCGTTAAAGGTGAAATTTGATTGTTTTCTATAAACACTAAGAAAAAAAAAATTATGCAATTCCAACGCCTTGTATTGTATTAGTATTAAGTGTTGTGTACGCCACCCCAGTGCGCGAATTGACAATAGCACCAGAATGTGGATTTCTCGATGAAAAGATATTTGTGTTGTAATGCATACATTCGAATAGATTCATATTTTTGTCGATTCTTAACGCCAGGGGGTTCAATTTTTTTCGATTTGACGCCGACAAGCGAGAGGGGAATTATAGTGAATTCAATTCAAATTCTGGGCGCTGCCTAAAAGAAATATTGTTCCAAAAACCTGCAATTATTATTGCAATATAAATGCCATACCTAAATACTAAAATTTGTCATCTTTCTGAGCTTTTAGATGAATGTGAATGGCTCCATCCAGGGGATTCAAAAAGACGAGCCAGCCGCAAGGCACGGAATCCTCAAACAGAAAACAATATGACGCTAGAAGCGATCATTGATGAACAATTGGGCAAA
Source organism: Tachinus sp. AB-2021 (assembly GCA_030264575.1). Taxonomy (NCBI): domain Eukaryota; kingdom Metazoa; phylum Arthropoda; class Insecta; order Coleoptera; family Staphylinidae; genus Tachinus; species Tachinus sp. AB-2021. The sequence continues at coordinate 23,370 of JARJEC010044456.1, read as the reverse complement.
TTCAAACGCCAGGTTATCACGATGTTAGAAGCTCTCAAAACACGCACCAACCTGAAACTGGAGAAGGAGGAATCCACCCAGGCATCCAACAAACGCCGAGCAACATCACCGCTTAATCCCCCTCTTTGCATTCCGAAAACAAGAGCGACAAAGACGATGACGCATCCATCCCCAGAACAGTGGTATCTATGGACATTGAAGCTACGGGCACGGACGAGGAGCCCTTCACAGCCGTGGAAGGCCGCACTAAAAAAACGAAAATTGAAACCGGCGAGTTTTCTACTCTCTTATCTACAGTCCCCCTTTAGGAGACAAGACCACCTCTGTCCCAGCCAGACCCGATCATGCCCAAACGAATGCTAGCAAAACTACCGTTAACCGGCCGACTCAAGCTCAAGGCTGGCTACCTTGGGCTTGAATCAACGACCTCCCAGCCTCCTGAGGACACAGACCGCCACCCCCGTCCGATTGTCCTCCGTTGCAAATAAAGCCTACCCGGCTCTCTCTTCTGCCTTCAAGGATATGAAGGTCTCTATCCTCAAGGCTACCAACACCGTTGATTGCCGTTAGCCGGATAAAATGTCCGTAAAATGCGCTGGTTCCCACGCCACACTCGAATGCGATCACACCGAAAATACAGAGGAACCGCCAAAGTGTGTCCTCTGTAATGCTGCCCACACTGCTAAGTATAAAGCTCCCAAACCCAGACGCTATATAAATAGCAATAACCCGAAACACGTCGCCCAAATCCAACTACCTCCGGCCGCAGTCACGAGCCAGTCCCTAACTAGAAAGAACGCAACGTTCTCCCAAGGCACATCTCCGAGCACTTCTGATCCAAATCTGTCAGAAGCAATTAAACAAATTTGTCTAAACTTGGCAGCAGCCGATGAGGCCAGTTTCACCAGCCCCATCTTGCCACATCTAAACCCACGCCTACATGGTTGGCGCATAGCACAACTCCACCATTCAACAGTCAGTTCCTATTTCTACAGCCAGAGAGGCATGCAACATTGTTGCAAACTTCGAGGAGGAAGTGTGCGTGGATGTTAGCTGACATTCCGTCAGGGCGAGTATTAATAAAGTGAATCTAGATTGTATCTGTTACTTTCGTTTGGGTATTACCAGTGGCTCCTTAATTCAACTAAAGTCTTTGCCGATTCAGACGTTCCAACACCTTTGCCGGGTTTAAGAGGTCCGCTGGTCACCGCACCCAACAAGCGTGGGCGTATTAACATTTTCTATATTTTCCTGTAACGTGACAATTTCTTATTTACCAGCAAATTACTTTTTTAAACGAGACAGAAATTTAGTTTGTCAAAACCATTACAGAAATCAAATTTCTTTTCACATAAAGAAAAGTAGTTACATTTGATCCCGAAAAAAAGAGAATTTAATTTTTGTCAAAAAATAAAAGTTTTTATGTTAAGTTTTTAATCACTTGGTGTTATCAAAAATTTAAATGGCACTGAAGAAGGGAGCTGTGTTAGTCCCAAACCGTATGCATGTTTGAACGTTTATAAGTTATTTAATGTGTATTTATTTACTTAATGGCGCAATTTGAATGACTACATTCTTAATCCAAATTTGCCAACAGTATCAAAATTTAAGTAAGTCAAATATAGTAGGAAAGCTAGTATTAGATTTACTACTTCTACTTAAAAACGCGGTTTATTTTAATTTTGTAATTTTATCTCAATCTGCCCCATAATTTTTATTATTAAATGCTTTATAACACAGTTATACAAATTAAAAAATATTTTGTATCTTGAAACACCCTGTATAGTATCAGTATAACTCTCTCGGGTGCTAACGTATATTGAGCGGGCTAAATAATTCTATTTGAATGAATAGATATTGTTAACTAATTTCAATTCATTTCAACATATGTACAGAATCTGTTTGATTCGATATAAGGAGAGAAGCCCTAAAAATGTTTGCTCCCGATGCCGGCATGCTCGGTGCCAGGTCGGATTTGTAAATATATTTTGCTTTATTAATATCAATACGTATTACAATCAAATCAATAAATTTATTTGATATAATCGTACACACGCAAGGATTTTTTATTTAAAATCGAAATATAAACATAATTTATGTACATTTACTAAATAAGCTTTATTGAATTGTAGAAATAATTTAAAAAAATACGAATTGATGTCACAAAACAGGCTTCCCATTAACATTGATATCATAATATGAAAGTTTTCTTTTAAGAGTAGAAAAGTCGGATCTCTTAAAAAATGTAACTCCTACGGGATTTAAAGTAATCACTAATCCTCAGAGCAGTTTCTTTGAGTTTTAAATTCTCAGTTCAAACCATTTGCAAGCAAACAAAACTCACTAATTTTATTTGTTGTTTTTTATATATTTTCAACCTACTACTTCATTCCCACGAATGTTTAGTGCAGTTCAGTTCGGAAAATTATAAAGAACAGTCTGCTTCGGACAATTTAACTGCAAAATAAACAAGCAATTAATTTTTCTATAGTAGAAATGATATCAAACATTAATTTAGGCATAATCTGTCGAACCCATATCAAAAGTTAATACGCGTAGCGGAGTATAATATAGTTCGAGTAATATATGAAACGACCGTTGTAGCAAAATTAATGATTTATGATTTGATAAAAGTTCTGCGTGAGGGCGCAGCACGTTTAGTCAAATTAAAAGATATAAAATATATATAATATATTTCCAAAGTGAACTATTTTATATGCGACGCACATAAGTAATAAAAATGTTGAAAGTTATACCGGTCCCTTTACCCCACTAAACGCAAATAATGTTTGAAAATTAACTCGCGCCGGCATTGTCATAACCACTTGTTCTTTTAATCGTTAGACGCACTTTATTGTACGAAAATGCGCATTACTTCTTTTGCTAGAGATGTAATAAAAGTAGATGTTAATGTGAACGACGAAATTTTTATGTGGACATGCATATTCATTGCTACATTACAATGTTTTTTACTTTGGAGTAAACTTAACAGGGATAATATAACGCAACGTATATCATACCAGTGAGACATTATATTATCCTGTAGGGAAGATAATAACATAAATAATTTAAATTAAGACCAAAGAAATAATTTTAAGCAAACCAAGGCGTTAGGAATTATATATAAACATAAGTATAATTTATAAAATGATTGGGAAGTAATAATAAAATCAGAAACAAAAGAAATGTAATCTAATATTAAAAAAAAAAATTACCATTTCAAATTGATTGTTAAAATTTCTAAGATCCCACACAGTCAATAGATAATATTAATATCTTTTTGAATGTAATTAATACGGATGTATATTTTTGTTAAGAATTTCATGTGTCCGTCCTGTTTGCTGGAAACCGGAAAATAATTCATCTACCTATTGTTCGCGTTCTTCCTTTAGAATTCAGTCGACATCCTTTTCACATTGGGATGTGTTAGAAGTTTTCAGTGCTTTATATTATCCAAGCTACTCTATACATCTGATACTTTTCAGCTAAAATAATACTAGGCTTTTTTATTACAATCGTTACAAAGCTATTAATAATAAAAAATCTAACAAATAACAGATACAGACATATTAAAAATCTGACAATTGTGTACAAGTTAAGCGATTTGTCACAATAAAGCCTAACTTTTTTAATTAATTAAAATGAAATGCTCGTATTCCAATTTTTTAAATTTATCCAAAGGAACCGGTTGATATACATGATTCATTTTTGTAATGTAAATATCATTGCCAAAATTAATAATTGCCATTCTTAATAACTAAATAAATCTTAAAAAAATAAGATGATGTTTAGATCTGTAGTACATATTCGATTGCTTGTCGATCGCCTGAAAGGTTGTTATTTAAATATTTATTAATTTAATTGTAGATAGCATAAATTAATTGAAAATTTTTTCTTATATGTATATTTAATAATAATTAATTAAAAATAAACGCTTTATTTTATAAATTGTTAATTAATACGAAGATTGGATTAAATGGAGCGTACTTACCGACATCCTTTTAAGCAGTTTAATATTATATAAAATCGTTTATTTAAAAAAAATCAGGATAACATTGAATTGCAAATTAATTAATTAGTTTTATTTACGTAGTTGTTGTTTATCAAAATATTAAAAATTATTATTTATTGTTTCAAGGAAACTATTTCTTTTTATTAATGGCCTGTCATACAGTAGCGTTTTGGCAATCTAGTTTTTGCTGATAATATAATACTATTAAACATTAATCAAATATTTTTTTAATTATTGTTTCTGATATTATATTTCATATTAAAATTACATTTAACTTTACATTACAGTGTTTTATAGACATCGTGTGTAATAAATATATAATGTTAAATTTATGTTTTAAAAAGATATTATTTAAAAATCCGGGAAATCCATTAATCAATTAATTTTATTAATTATGATACAAGAAAATATAATTCATTCTAATTGATCTGATTTACTTAATATATAAATTATTAATTATAATAAATGAAGTTAGCAACCAAGATAGCATATCCTATCTATCGGTACCATTTACCACTGAAATAGAATTAATGTCGCTCTAGTAACGGCTGCAATTTTCAAAAGTAACTCTATGTATATAAACACGACCTCTTTTAAGGGGGCATCTTTTAACTTACTGTTGACATTGTGTTAGTTTCCTCTTCCTGTCCAACAAGCACGTTTTAGAAATTTTAAATGGGATTACGCACCTTTCAACCCTTCATTTGAAAAGTCATTGTGTCAATAATTCAGCAGTGGTATGCTTGTTATTTATCCACTTTTTGTTTGACTGATACTTGTTATCCTAATAAGCTGCCAATAACATGTTAAGTTTTTTATTTTATTTTCTCGAAAATGCTTCATACTATTAGTTTCCGTCCTCTCTACTTTTGTTCAATCTAGTAACTCCTTTCTAATGAACATTATTATTGCCGCTTGCATTTTATTATTTTTTGTGTATGCAAATATACAAGTTTTAATGCCATATGTTAGTTAATACAAGTCTATATTGTTTTCTATAACAAAATTTTGAAGTAAAACGTTTGTACGTGGAGTAGACCTAAAAAACCGGCAACGGAAGTCAAAGTTTTGTGCCAAATGTTAAATTAAATATATTATACTATATAATTTTCTCACCTTACATTAAATAATTATTTTGTTGTTAAATGTAAAACAATTTTCACAATTATTATTATTATTATTAGATATTGTTATTTGTATAACATTTGGTTGAATTTATTTAGATAAATAAACATCAATAAAATATATAGTATAAATGCTATTTATGGTCTAAGTGACTAAAGACAAAAGTTATCTACGACAAGGTAGTTTAGCGCATGAGGCGACAGCTAATACTTTTTTCAAATTTTAAACAAATTTATTACATCTGCCTCTAAATCAGCAAATTGACAAATTTCCACAAAGTGTCGCATATTTTATAAACAAGCTACGTATATGCTGCATAGCAATATCTTATTTATTTTAATTTTATTTGTGCTCTTCATATCATCTGTGAATAAATACAAGTGAACAAAGTACATAATTTAATCACGACTCTAACAGTTGTGCGCAAGTGTTAATATCCTAATTAGACGAGTGATCAAACCACTTTACTCATGTCATATTAAACCTAATTTTTTCCACTTTTACAATTAGAGAATTGATAAATTCAATAATTTTTATTATAATTATTATTACATATTTTTGTTTTAGAAAGCCAATCAATTTGCTAAACTTATTAATATGTATGTTATTTTATAGGACTAGGTCGCTTTACACATAGAGTAGTGTGACCAGAATGTCAAATGTTTATATTTTTGCTTTCCTGTGTAAAATATGCAAGCAAAATGTTTTCCAATATCTTCTTTATTTTATTTTTATTTCACAAAATCATAACAACTTTGTATTGATTTCCGTATTTTTTTCTTATATCATAATATATAATATATACAAAAAAATATCGGCATGCTCACTTCCTTTAGAATATGAGGTGAAGTATTTTGTATACTATTTTTACTATCGTTTTTATTTTCAAAATCTATAATTTAAATATTTGTTCACAACAATAACAAAAAAATTTGATATACCACAATAACATATGTCAATTATCAAATTGTGTTTTCAATGGAGCGTGCTGTGTTGCTCGCGACCGTAACTCGTATTTCTCAGGGATTCAGTGTGCATTTTCCGGTATCATCCGTGTGTCGGACGTGTAAATGTTGAAATACGGTCAAGATCATATAATTGGCAACTGTGTATGCAACCCAATATACACGTTTTTACACATGTGATTACAATTCATATTTTAATACGCATTTGCGTGACAAAAACTTCATAATCATTTTACAAGGAAAGTAGAAAAAAATATTTATATCTACAATCATTTTATATAACATCTAATACTGCTGTGAAAACTTGAGCATACATTGTTATTGTATCCATCAATAAATTAAAGAGAGTTTATTATTGGTTCCCAGAAATAGATAGAATTGACAGAATCTTTTATCCATGGGGAATCGACCAATCAAAGTGGAAAATATTTTGATTTTTATTTTGACACCATCGTCATGTTGGCAATAATTTAACAGTAACTACAACAACATAAACAAATACACAAAAAAATCAGTTGTCGGCAAAGGCATACAAATTAAATTAATTAAAAAAATTGAATTGAGAATGTGTTTATTTTTTTGAATGGATGATCGGATGATCGTAGATAAAGTATAGTATTATACTGGCAAGTAAAGGTTTTTATCTACTCAAATGTTAACAGCACTCTCCTAAGGCTCGTGCCGCAAACTTCATTTTCGTAATAAACCTTCTTTACTTGTATACTAATATACGAATGTTGGCATAGACTGTGTGGATAAAATGAAGTTGTGATCAGTTTTATCCACACTTTTGGTTAAACTATTTGTTTTAATTATAAGATTTAACATATTATATAATGAATATTTTATTCATTTTAATATGCAACTTTAACGAGCAATGCCGTCTCATATAAATTAACAGGTTATTGTATTTTTTTTTTTTCATTTTCATTTTCAATATTTCTATTTGGGGCTTGATCTTATTTAACGCTATCGGTTTAGTTTTTGTTTGCTTCTTATGTTCCATGTACTCACTCAATTGAATAATTTTCGATTTCATTCGTTTTCCATTTATTTGATTAATGTTCTTTGCATATAGTTTTTATTACTGACTTGCAATATTTTCTTCTACGGACCCCCGTGTTCATGTTGATTTCACACATATTTTTTATTATTAATTATTATTTCATTATATCCTATTTTAATATTATTTGCCTTTGCCTTTTTTTAAGTTTCTTTCTTCCCATGTGAGGTTATTATCTATAAGTGTTTTTATATTTCTCAATTTATTTTTAATACCCATTTTCTATCTTGGGCCCAGTTTAGTAGTTTTAATTTAATTATAACTTTATCTTGAGTATCTTCTTCGTGGCGCTTAAATTTGAATCTCGATAGGTTGATTTGCCAAAAAACTATATTAACTAAGTTATCTTTTTTTAATGCATTTGTTAAATGTTACTTTGTTTATATCGTCTTTTTTCTGCTTTTTCTTCCAGTTTTAATTTTTATTTTTTCCATAATTATTTTAATATTTCTTATTTATTTCTTTTATGAAATATAAAAAATGTGCTTTACATTTATTATTCGAGGATAAAAATAAATGCAAAGTTTCCCAGTAAACACATATATAAAAAAAATTACGTATCAATACATCAATTTTAATTTGCAAAATTTACGTTAAAATATTATGTAAGTAATGCGCAAATTATATGTTAAAAGTAAATGATACGCAAATTGGTAAACGTTGCAACATTTACATTAAAAAAACGTTAATTTAGATTTTTGACCTACATATAAACAGTAATGCCAATAATACGTAAACTCTGCAGAGTTAAAATAATGTTTTATAATTTGCGTAAATTTTACGTAAATTATTAACTATATTATTTACTTCTTATTAAATATATGCAATGTTAAAACTTATTTTGAACAAACCATGAATTACAAGACTGTGATCAGTAACCAAATTTGTTACTGAAACATGATTTACAGTATATACCTATATGTATAATTGATGTTTTATTTTATTGTTACAGATAGCATTGCCACAGTGCTGATATCAAATACTGTTGTTGTGATTTGTGATAACAATTTATTATTTTAAAACTTATTTTACATTACCTATTTCTATTTTTATTCTTAACCCATTCAACACTTACTTAATTAATACAGGTTAAGTACTATTATGAAAATTAGAATGATAAAAATAAAATATAAATAATTGTTTGAATTCTTTGTGCAATATGATATAACTGATATTTGTTAAATTTAACAAATATCAATTGTCATATTCCTAATTAAAGTTATTATTTTATAATAAATTTTAAAATAACTAAATAATTAATCAACAGATTTGGATAAATATAAAGTATAGTTTGCATAAAATTTACATTTATTTCTGAACAAAAATGTAATGTACTCAATTTGCGTAAATTTTCATATTGTATTTTATGTTTCATTGACGCAAATAAAACGTATCAAACCAACTAAATAAAATGTTTTATGAAACGTTTAATATTTTATAGTTTACTTTTCAACACCTAAATAAAACGAAACATTATGTTATGTGGGTTATTATTACATCTGTATTCAGCTACAATCCATAATCTGTTAAAGCTAATAATATATAATTTAACAAATCAAAACTAGTTGAGAATTAACAAAATGCTGCATATTTTTATATAATATATCAAGTAATCTATAAAAAACTTTTAATATTCAAATTTAGTATATTAGAATAAATAATGTGTTGCAGATAACTAATGTAAAACCAATATATCTATTTGTTACTAAATAACAACAATGGCATATTGAATGGACACATACCATAATAATTTGGTATAATTCAATTATAATTTCATTAAAATGCTTGCCACCATACGGATATTATGTAAACATGGATACGATGTTACGGAACACATCCACACGTTCTATTTCTATGCAAGTATTTACATTCACTTGCACTCAAGAGAACTAATTTAGAGGATGTCGCCAGTAAGAGTATTTGGATTGTTGTATGTACAAAGAAACGTCTAGCCAGTTCAGGGATCTTCACTTTTTTACAAAATTTCACAACGCCGGTAATGATCCAACAGCATGCACAATAAGTATTATTTTAATAAATTCGCGACAGTATTCGTAAAAATGGGAATATAAATGAGGTTATTAATAATACAAAATTCTGTCTGATTTATTTTGCAATTGGGGTGATTATGCATGATGTTATAATACAGTAAACAAGGTTATTAAATTATTATTATAAATATATAAATTTGGCATATATTTATCATAATATAATATTTATAATATCAATAACAAGAATTATAATATTGTTTTTATACCTATTAAATTATGTATGTATGTATGTTAATCTATGTTAAGAGCTTCCATTAAAGCAGTTTCAAACTTTGTATAGTAATAATCAATTGCTGTCCATTAATTACAATAGCAGTAATTTATAATTCACTATGGTATTCACCCAATAATGTTGATTAGGGTCCATCTAATGTAGCTATTGACGTTAACATTAGTTATAAACTAGCTATTTTATTTAATAAAATTTTACATATATTTAAAAAAATAATAATTCATTTTTTATTTGCTTTGTACTGAAGGAGTAAAAACCTATGTTACAAATTTTAATTCGAAAAATGTGACATTTCCTGTCCGTTTTTGGAGTCTTGATACATTCACAACAAATAACAGACTCAAATATTGAAAACATTTATATTTATGACTATTTCTCTCTATAATTATAAACCAATCATATCGAGCCATTTTTAAAATTTTGACAAATCAGATTCCACTTACACTGAAAATTACACTTGTGCAAGAATTACAACAATAAGTGCACCGGTGCTAAGCAACGAAATATGGAAATTGAACTTGACAAATTAATTAATAAATGTCAGTGTTACATGCTTAACCCCATCAATGTACGTACACACATCATAATAATTAACATCTGTCAGTATCGGATACTTATAACAAATTTAATTGCTTGAGAAATAGTTTGCTAACTATATTTCGTGCAATGAAAATTATCTAGAAAAGTTTGCATTCAAAATATGGCTGCCTTTAAGAAACCGCAATCATTCATTTTAATTGTAATTTGATTGTCAAAGTGCACTCGCACTTTTGATCAAATTACAAGCAAAATAAATTCATGCAGTTTCTGGACAACCATATTTTTGCAGCGAATTTTCTATAAATTTTATTGCACTCAACATATTACTATAATTGAATATTATAATAAACAAACACAAAGCTTTTCAAATAAACCATATATCAAATGAATTATATGATTTGTAAAGTCCGAAAACGGTCAAAATTCAAAAACAATACGCTTTTTAGAAAAAATGTTTCGAACAAAAGGAGCAGGGTTTTAAAAGTTCTATTGAACAATCATATTTATTTGACCAGGGAGTCTATTCTGATCTCGGTGACTTTTCTCATTGGTGACTTTTGTTAGCAAATAGATGTATAATTTTATTCATATATGACATAATACGACCAAAATCAAGTGGTATAAGTAAAACTCACCGTTTATAGTGAGATCGAATTTCCATCTCATGGTGCAATGACAAATGTCATCAGTGTATTTTGTCACAAGATCGACCTATCAACGTTTCAATTTTACTAGAACTACCACCGCGGGAATTTGAATTTCAAATAATTTATTTTAATTATATAATTTAATTAAAATAGTTATTACGTATAATCAAAACCGTGTTTTTGCATACTTTATGCGGAAGCATTCAAAATTTACTCGTAGCTTAAATCTACATTTAACTAAATCATATTTTCTTTTTGGGTATCTTTGCCTTCCACTTTATTGCATGCTTCGTTTATAAACGTAGAGTTTAATATTTCACATGCCAATATTGTAGTTAACCGTTGACCTAGAGCAACTGACATTAACGTTTAACTTGTTTAACAAAGTTACTAATTATAACAATGAATTTTTCCACATAAAATTTGATTTTTTTTAATAGATTTTACTATTTTTATTAAATAGATAATAATTTATAAAATTCTTTGATATCCGCCAATAACAGCGTTTTAGATAAAAAATATTATATAAAATGTGCTATATTTATAATAAAAAGAAGATACAAATGTTACTAACAAGCAACATCTTATGTTTTCTTCTATGGGTCTTTTCATGCCATGCCTGACACATAAATTAATTACTTTTAATAGCAAATTATTTGGTGATTTTAAATAAAATTGGGAAAGTTTCTCAATGACTATTTGTGGTGATTGAAACATTCTTCTTGTATATACCTTCTTGTCTAGTATTTTTTGCCAATTTTAAATTATAATATTAACCGTGACATATTTAATATGGAAAAACTAATGAAAATAAAATTTAACATCAACAATAATTTTTAGGTAGTTAGTTAAGATGTTTGCAGAATTGCAAAAAAAGGTTGAAAATATAACTAAAATGTATAAAATCATCCATAAGACTCGTTTCGAAAACTATTTCTTGTCAGTATAACTTTGTTATAACTAATAATTGTGACATTGAAATATTGAAAATAATAACTTTCTTAATGCAGATAGTTCACTAAGATAATTTGAAATGAATTTGACCAATGACATGTAAATTTAAATAGGTCGATTTCTATTACTTAAATTTACACGTTATTGGTCAAATTCATTTCAAATTATGTGAGTGAAGTATCAGCATTAAGAAAGTTATTATTTTCAATATTTCAATATCACTATTATTAGTTATAACAAAGCCATATTGATGAGACATAGTTTTCGAAACGACTCTATGGACGATTTTATACTTTTTAGTTATATTAAAATATAACAACCCTTTTTGCAATTCTGATCAGATTGCAATATACAAATACTCACATTGCGTTCAGTATACAATGATGTTTAACTCATGTAGTGTTGCATTGTTTAATTGTATATAAGTTTTAATCCATTATTCTTTTTTAATAATCTGTTTAATTTTTATTTCATTTTTTTAATAATTTTTTTATTGTTACACTGTAAGTTGTTTGTAAAAATATTTCGTCTTTGTAAGATATAATTTTACAAGTTAAAAATAATAAATTCTTTTGATAATTATTGATTTGTTTCTATATCAACATATTATAAGATTATATTAACTATTATAAGAGACAAGCAAACAACTATTTACCAATATTCAAAATTATATGATAAATAGTATTTAATTAGATACAAAGTTATTAAAATTTTAATTATTTCTACAGGATGGCAAAATCCTAAAAAGGATAGCTGAAAAAGGACAAATATAATGCTTCAGCATATGAAATTAAAAAAATATGGAAATAGGACAAAGTAGATGTAATACCAATTGTAATGTCGGCAACTGGACTCATCTTACAGAGAATACAATAGAAATGCTTAAAATCCTCAACATATATACAACATCTAATAACTATGCAAAAGGCCGTCCTACTGGAGACAGCTAATATTACAACAGCATTTTTAGAAAGCAACTAAAATGCGCATATCCTTACATATCCGCGTTCAAAACAGCAAACAGCTTAAAAAGGTTTTGGATGTACAGCACATTTTAAATTTAGCACTAAACACAACACGAGCTACTAAATATCTTACTTATAAATCGGAATATAATGTGCACTTTGTGCTAAATCAAACTCGCGACTACTAAAAAGTTCAGATGTATTTTATCAATCGAATATAAAATTGTTGGACGACAGCATCATAAAGAACGGGTGCAGTTAACTTGCAAACGATATAAGGGATGCACAGGATTCATTTTTAATTCAAAAAGTTGGCAAACTAAAGAAGCAAAGAACTTGGAACATATTCACAATCCACATCAAGGTCTTGCGACAAGATGACTTTACTAAATTTATGCAAATAAAATGTACAAGAAATCGAGAAATTATTTTCTTTTCTTATTTTAATTTCTAAAATGTAAATGATGGTAATTATGTGTTATTTTTCTGGCAGAGAAGTCATATTTTTTTGTAGATATGGGAAAATTCCAGTAATACTGACAAATGATAACATTTTTTTATTTTCATAAAAACTCACAATACTGATGCTTAAATTAGAAGGTTGCTTAAAGCCTTAGGCTTTCCTTAATTATGTGGTGCAATGATGTAAGCCATTCTTAATATTTTAAACTCAGCTTAAGATTTAAGCAATGTTGGTGGGAACGGACATACGAAAGGCAGAAAATAAAACCAAATCTGTATATAATTTATGTAAATAATTGTATTTATTAAATCATAATTTATTTGATCAAATTTCATTTAATTTAATTTTATCAACTACAAAATTAAAATAATTCGTATTAATTTTTATAGTTAATTAATATTATTATTAAATCAAAAAGTCAATAGCAACAAAATATGAATTTTATTAGTAATTTTAAAGTTTTTACTCATTGATAATGTTGCACGCCAACAATTAAAATGTTAAATTAAAGGCAACACAAATTTCGAACTGAAAAACTCGCGCAAACTGTTACTTTCTCACTGATGCATTTGCATCCGTAAAAAGTCACCGGTTTTGGTTGGTAATTAGTCACCGATAAGAAAAGTCATACACATGTGAATAGCATTTCATCAAAATGACGTCATAACGGTGACAACCGTTGTATTTTATCATAGCATGAAGCGATCGGAATACAATCTCAGCAAAAACGGTGAGTTTTTTAATGCGTGACAAAAGTCATCAAAATCAGAATAGCCTCCAAGGCCCGCTACATGGATGCGCCTAATTTGTTACTAGTATAATAATAAATAATTAACTACCAGACAGATATTGTAAACGTATAAAATAAAATATTTATTAAAAATTCAAATTCTAATTCAAATTTATTTGCTTTTTTCAAAAGAAAACGACTTATGGAAGAGTCATACAAATTTATTTAGTTTTTTTAGCAGCAGTTCTAGTATTATCTGCAATTATTTTTAAGATTTTGCATAAATTTTGCGTAAAATGTACGTTCTTTATGCAATTTTAGAAACGTAAATGTAATGTATTGTTTTTACTTAAATTTTTATATAGTATTTTATGTATTATTGGCAGACATTTTATGCAAATAAAACATAACAAACCACGTAAATATTCCATGGAACGTTTAATATTTCATAATTAATGTTTCAAAACGTAAATAAAATGTGTCAGTGTTATGTGAGTAGTTTTCCTAAGCCGTTGAAAAGTACGTCTAAAAACTCTGTATGAAGGTTGGCGTCTCGGGAAATCTTAGGCAATACTCTCTAGACGTTTGACCAATACCATTACGATACACCAAGGCCATTACCATTACAGTAATTATACACATACACATAATCTGCATATGCAACTGTAATAAATTCAATTAAGTTTTGGTGTTTGCCAAATTATGTTCTCTACAATCAACAATCATCAATAAGAAGCATGTGTTCATGTTTATTCCAAAACATTACTGATCTTTATATTTCTTTACAGGGTTACTTTCAATGTTTTTTTACTTTATTTATATTTATCTAATAAACTTTTAAAATTATTTCAAAAATAATAAAATATATGTTGCATTTTATTTTAGATAACAAAGTTGGCGTTACTTCCGATTAAACCGGAATCAGGATAGTCAAAATATTTTTTTAATAAATAATTATTATGTAATAAAACAACTTTGATTAAAAAAATATTGCTTTGTCATTCAAAATAATCTATTTATAGCGTTGGTCACTTAAAAAAACCCTTTTTATAATATATGATCTATGTCCATGTGGCTTTTATATCTTAAAATTATGTCCCAAATAATACGGCAAAGTTTTTTACAATTATTATAAATCACCCTGTATAAAAACTGGAATTTTAACATGTAAGCGCTAATCCCATCCAATATTCTTTTTCATCTTACACTAATGTCACTTTAAAAGTTTGAGCACTTCAACGAGAATTCACTTCTATTATTATATTCTAGTACAGTGCACCTATTAACTATCATGCCTTTGTTAATCAAAGAAAAGTTTAGAGAATTACGAAATCTGATACTTATGATCTAAATGGTTATAACATCAAATGCACAACTTTCCAGACCATTTTTTGCAATGTGTACGGGTTAATTTAATTATAATAGCATAATAAAAGTATAGTATATTCATATCCACCGTAGAGCAGAAAGTAAACAAATACACGCATTGTTCACGTGCACAGCTCGAAAGCTGCTACACGTACAGGTTCGCATTTAGCACTGATCAGACGCGGTCACCGTTAATAAATAAAATAAGCACAATGCTATAACGATATGTTTATTGTGTAATAAAAAATTTCAATTTCCGATTTATAAATATTTAAAATAATTATCTTTAATGACTACACTTAAATGGGTTATTTTGCATCTTACACGGTGGATTCATCTGATTTACATTTTCATTTTCCGATTCCGTGCTAGACATATTGCTTATACACCGCACTACGTATGAAACCTCACTTTAATGGGGTTTGGCTTAAGCAGCCGAGCCCCCTGCTAACGATCAATCGCATGCAAGCACGCTTGTGTTCACGTACCGATCACGCGGTTTTGTTTGTTTACTTCGACTTCACGGTGGATATGAATATACTATAGTTTATAACAATTCAAACAAAAAAACAGGATAATATAATTCACTGCGGTAATCCACTACAATCATATGCTTTATTACTCCACACAACCACAGACAACTCTATAATTTTTTTTTATTCGCCAGATATTATATTTATTATACTATTTGTTACTATAAAAAATCAATATTAATATCAGGTATTTAAGTGAAATATTGTATTAAACAAAATAATATACCAAGTGTTTATTTAGTAAAAGTGAAAATAACATGATTGTGATATTGTAATGAGATTTATAAAAATGTGCTTGGTCAAATACTTTCTCGCTAATTTTAGTTCAAATTCAAATAATTATAAAGAGATAAAACTAATAAGATAATCGTACGACGATCCAGTTTAGAATTATTATTTTTTAATATTATGCGTTCTGAGAATAATAATAATAATAATAATAATAATAATAATAATAATAATAATAATAATAATAATAATCATAAGCATGGTTTCGACCTCAACTATGTGGTACTTCATTATAAGAAATAAA
This sequence comes from Tachinus sp. AB-2021, assembly GCA_030264575.1. Lineage (NCBI taxonomy): Eukaryota > Metazoa > Arthropoda > Insecta > Coleoptera > Staphylinidae > Tachinus > Tachinus sp. AB-2021. The sequence continues at coordinate 7,190 of JARJEC010044456.1, read as the reverse complement.
AAAAAACAAAAATTACTATGTTTTTTAACCACAAAAATTATTTATTATTAAAAATTAAAATAAACGCAACACGAGTTTCGACTTATAAAGGTCATTCATTATCACGTGAAAATAAAACATATAGAAGATCATTATCAAGTGATGACCTTCATAAGTCAAAACTCAAGTCGCTTATATTTTTATTTTCAATAAATAAATAATTTTGGTCGTTTAAAAACATACTATTTTTTGTTTTATTTATTTCTAATAATAATAATAATAATAATAATAATAATAATAATAATTTATTACGGTAAACGCCATTATTACAAAAAAATTAAAAATATAAAATAAAAATAAATAGAAATCAGATACACATAATAATTAATAGTGGGCATCAAAGTAATTAAATATAATAAAATGAAAGCAAAAATTGATTGATGAACTGCCAAACAATGGAAATTGGTGGTTTTGTAAAAGTTTATTACTCAGACGCTTTATTCTGTTTGTAGGAGTGTTGAAACCGGAGTTTGTTTTCGAGTTTATCTTCAAAGTCGGTGCATTATGAGTAGACATTGTAGTAATTTGAACTACCAGCTTGATCCAAGAAAGTAAATCCGGACAATTAAATGACCTAAATGCAACTTACGTAAAAAAAGAAAAATCATTTTCCATTCGCCTATATTCCAGTGTTTTTAAATTGATTTTTTCATAAATTGAAAAGTATATTGCATCCCTTATTAAAAGGCCATTAATCGAATAAATTTCCTTTGAACTCTGCCAAATTTTTAATTGATGAATTTGATTGCAAGGACTCCAAATTGTACTACTATATAACAAAATTGGTGAAACAAGTGAACACTGGACAGCAAGGAGTAAACACAAAGAAAAATCTTTACTATACCTTGGTATAAAACCAATTATTTTTAATGATCTACTGGTATAATTAGAAATATGTTCCACAAAAGTCAGTTTTTTATAGAAAATAATACCAAAATCTTTGATTGTATTAACAGGCACTAGCATAAAGTTATCAATCCTATACAGATTCTTCAATAAGTTAAGGCATCTTTAAAATGATATAGATTTACATTTGCTATAGTTAAGATATAATTTATTTTTACAACACCACTTTATCAAGATTCAACTGAAAAGCTTCAGCATCAATTGTAGAATTGATGATTTTAAATATTTTTATTTATGTCATCAGCTTATATCGAATAATTGCATGTCTTTATTTACATAGTATTCATAAAAAAAAAATTAAAAAGAATAGGACAACAATGTTGGGTACACATTGTTGTCCTATTCTTTTTAAAATTTTTTTAATAATCTTTGATGATTTGACATAAATGATTTGTATGGAACACATTGAAACCTATTGCACAAAAATGATTGTTGCCTATCAACTTTTCTTTATTGAATGCATATGCTTTTAGTTTGGAAATGAAAATTTTAGGAATTATTTTGTCAAAAGCCTTTTCAAAATTTGTATAGACAGTATATACCTGATAGTTTTCTTCAAAAGCATCAAGTACATAAGAAACATAATAAAATAAATTTGAAACTGTAGATTTGCCTTTACAAAAACCATGTTGTTGATCTACTATCAATTCTATTTTTTTTGCTATAATTTTATCCAATACTTTTAGGAATACGGATTGAATACAAACACCACAATAATTTTCGACTAGCTCTCTATTGTCTGACTTGTGCACAGGCAAAATATAACTGCGCTCCCAACAATCTGGATACGCCCCCGAAGAAAGAGATTTACAGCACAACTTAAATATTGGTTTTGACTCAGTAAAACACATTCTTTTAAGAAGCTGATAGGAACTTCATTTGCACCACTACTATGACTTGATTTTAAATTTATTAAACGCTCAAATTAATTACTTGACATTTGTACTAACAAAAAATGTTTAGCAAATAAATTTACAATATCATTTCCATTTTTAGTCACAGTATTTTGAACAAACATTCTGTTAGGCAATCCCTCACACTTTTTGGACTGATTAACAAATCTCTAAAAATCATTCAAAAATTATATAATTCTTATGCAGGCAATCTTGTTTGTAATCTCGTTTTAGAGTTTAAAATTTCTATAGATCTTGGTATGCGCTAGTTTACGTGTATCTTGCATGTACCTTCCTTTTCTTTTTATCAACTCAATCAAATAACCGTTAAGCCAAGGTGAAAATGTTGTATTTTTTAATTTAACTCTTGGTATCTTTTGGTACAAATTTCTGCATTGCTTCATAAAATATGTTGTACGTTTCATTAATATTATATAAAACAAGAGCTAAATGCCAATTAATTGTTGCTAAATAAATATTAATCCCATTATAATACGCATTACCTAGTTGTATTCATCAGTTTCTAAGTTCACATTTGTATGATCAGTTTTAAAAAGTATGTTGTAACCGATAAGGTGTTTATTGTTATTGCAAAGTAAATCCTCGGCGACAGCGATACTTAAATTCTTTACCTTGGAAAATATTAAGTCTAAAAATACGTCATTGAATACTATTTAGTTGAAATAAGTTAGAGTAGCCAAAACTTTCTGCAATTTTTTGAGCTGAGTAATTTAAACAATTCGTTGATATAACTCCCATACTATCGTTCTGTAAAGATGTATTTGCTTAACTGTAACCACCAATTAAAATTAATTTTTACTTGGGTATAATTCAGTTAAATTTTTCCAATGTTGTTCATATTTAATAAAACTCGAACTGGGCGGAAAGTATAAACCTCCTATTATGTAATTAAATTTGTCAACAGAAACAAATACTAACTGTAGGAACATTTAAATCAATTTGGGATGATTTAAACGAATTCTTTATAACAATAAATGCACCTTCTTCGCGAAATTTGAAGCTAGTTAGGACATTTTGATTTTGTCTATATATTTTGTAGTTATTTAATTGAAATTCTTCTTCGTTTTTAATAAGGTCATCCAGCCATGTTTCTATAAAAATTATTACGTCATAGTTAGCACAATTTATATTTGAGCCAAATTTGTAAATTTTGTTGAGACTCCCCACGTTTTAATAGTAAATGTTAAACAAATTTACTTTTTTGGGATTTCTTTGGAGGATAAAATAGCAAGCCTATTATTTCTATATTTGATAAATAGATCATGATCACCATTCTGTTTCAGCTGTAGTAGTTCATTTTGAACATGATTCAAATTTTTTAATTGTATGAGTGTTATATCGGATTTTTATCATTTTTAAATTAACTTAATTTAAATTTGCGAAGAATATTCATTGGAATAGATTCATCAAAAACAATTTTTATTGGGCAAGGTTTTGTAGATTGCCGACCTACCCGTGATACCTTATTTGGAATTGGAATATTTCTAAGCAGTTTTAAAATGTTCATAAACTCAAGTTCATTAGATTTAATTCATGTTTCAATAGAGCTATGACTACACTCTTTTACATTGAAACTTATTACATTTTACTTTTCCTTTTACGTTCTTTGACTTCTTGAATCGTATCTTTAAATTCATTTACTGCATTAGTTCTCAACGTTTCTATTTCCTGTTTTAAAAATGCGTGCTCTGATTCTAAATTATTAACTCTAACGTTAATAGTATCTAATGAGGTTCACACTATCCAAAGTTTGCAAAATCTTTGTTTAAAAATTTCCAAAGTAACTTTTAAACAACGCATCCATTGAAGAGAGATTACAAGCTCCATTTCCGCTAACAATTCAGCAACTATTACATTTATACGTATCGCGATTATCTAATAAGTACGATACTTCGCTGTGTGTAGCTATACAGGTCCTATATTGATGCTCTTTGCTTCGGTTTGTATACTATTCCTTGTGCAATAATCACTTTTTTATGCTCTTAACACATAAATAACTATTATTTGCCGCTTGCCGACGAAATTTAAACACTAAAACACCAATTAAACTTAAACTATTAAATCAATTATTCAATTTCACACTATCGCAATAATGAAATGAATTTATTTGGTGTCGCGTGCAAAAGCGTGCAACTGGATAATTAATTTTAAACTATTAATTAATATTTTGATTTATTGGCAAAATTTTCGTAGTGATACAACAGGTTGTCTGTAAATTATATTTAGTCTTCTAGATAATTATTTTATGTCTTTTATATTGTTTTCACGAAAGACATAACACTAGATATCAAATAAAATTTCAATTGATTTTTTACAAATATAATATAATTGTCACCGAAAAAACTTTTAAAAAATAAAACATTTAATAAAAACCAAATAGTTTAAATGATTTTATCTCGGGTATTTTCCAAAACTAATAAATTATTCAATTTTTTTTTGAGTTTTTAATTGAATCTTCAAAATAATTTGATCTGCAACTGATCTGATCTGAATAATTGCACAATTTAAAAAAAGGTAATTTTTTAGAAATTCAATTTTGTGTCAAACCTTATAAATATACTTTTTCAAAATTATAATAAAAATATGATATATTGACGTTTTTGATGTTTAACTGTTTCTTTTTTCATAATGACACAGCTCTTTTTATTTAAATATTAAGATTATTAAATAACGTTTCAATGAAAAGAATTAAAAATAATTTTTGACAAAACAAATTAAATAGAATAAAAGAAAATATTAAGAAACTTTAACGTAAATAGACTTCACTTGTTTATGTTTACTATAAATTTAAAAAATACATATACACAGGATGATTTTTTACCTCACCGACAAACTTTGACAATTTAAAGTTCTTGTAAAATCATCATCAATTAGTTACGGCGTTAGAAAACTTTTTGTTTTATCATTACTTATTGTCTGTCCTTGAGAGAGGGATGTTTTAGCTAGTAATTTTATGCCGGCTGATTTTAATAGCCATACCAGATATCATCTCAAGGATGACCAAAACGTTTATCAGAATTTGCACTAGCATGGCCAGCTGTGAAAAGCCGGCCATGTTGCTATAAATAAAATTGATTTTAAAACTATTTGAGAAGAATTTATTTTATTTTATGAATTATTAATTTAAAAAAATTAAAGGTTATGGGTTTTTTCTCCTCCTCCAAACCAAAGTGGTTTGTCAAGTGTCCCTGCACTACGGCCCTAATCTTACACCTTTAGCAATTCTGTCTCTTCTATGAAGGCCAGGAGTTTTTGGTAAGGGATTGTTTTCAGTTCTTCTTGGGCTAGCATATGCTTGCCAAAATGAACTGTGAGTTGCTTGTTGAATTCTTCGCAATCACACAGCAGTTGCTGCGGAAAGGTTATGGGTTAAAATACATCATACAGTAAAGTAGGTTCTACTTCTACTTCTATATCAATTATATAGTTTTATGATGAACCCATGATAGTATTTATTTTTATAAATTAGTCCATTTTTCGTATAAATCCTAATTTTTAGAAATGTTGGTAATAACCTTCTATCACAAAAGCATATCTTTTTAAATGTGTGTTAAAACAGTTATTTTTAATGTTTCATAGCAAATAATCAACTTTTACCTGAAAGCATGGTACATACCAATTGCTTTGTTATTGTTTTGCATTTAAAAAATTAAGTTGTTACAGCTTAAAAACTCATTATGTCATTGACCGCCCAAGAGACTCAGTAGGAAGTGTGTTGACTACTGTTCCAGGGGTTCCGGGTTAGAATCCAGGTAATTTTTACTTGGTGGTTTTCAGGTTTAGGTCAAAAGTCATATTGATCTCACTTTTCTTTTGGATATTAAAAATAACTAAAAGTCCCGTGTACTGTTTAGATGTTGCATGCACATTAAAGAACCCAATAATTCAGGTTGGAATTCCTGAAGGACTTTGCTAGTCGACAACTAGTCTCAAAAAGAGGACAGAAATAAACCGACGCGAATGGATTAAAGAAGAAGAAAAATTACGTCATTTATAGAATCCTGCAAATTATTCAATTTTGGATAATGTATCAAAGTGACAATTTTCGGAATAATCTTCTTATATTTAGTTACTAGATAGAAGTATTTAAATATATTTAAGAAAAATAATAAAGGTTATGTTGTGTTAACTTCTAATAATAAACATCTATACTTAAAGTATACTAATAAACATTTAAATTAATAAAATCGATGTTGTATCTTAAACCGAAAATGAAATTTTTAACAGTAAAATTGAGTTTTATGATGTATTTTAACACATACAAATTTTATTAAAAATAATTATAAATAACAAGCACATGTGGGGCCGTAGCTGTTATTTTTATCACCCAGTATAACTTATTTAGTATTATTACAAGTTGACACGTCCAGCAAATCTATATTTTCAAAAAATAAATGTTTAGTTTTTGACAGAGCTTAAATTCAGAGAGATATTTAGAATATTTAACTATGGATTTGGAAAATGAATTTGACGTGTTACCTTTACGCATGAGAAATTCTCTTTGGTTTGTGCATAATGCAGAATCTACTGATAGTGCTCGTGTCATGGTGGAGTATTTAAATATACAATTTAATCAAAAATGATTTGGAAGATATTCTACATTTCCATGCTCGCTCACCCGATCTAAATCCACACTATTACTTTTTATGGGATTGGTTAAAAATAGAGTTTATTCTGAGAGGCCTTTTATAAATTTAGAGAGGGAGTAAGATATTTGAATAACATAATAATATAAATTATTATATATTAATCACTACTAATCTTCTAGGTTTTTGTAATTATATTAAAATTATATTCTTATAATATTATCGTTATTATATTATTGTTTGTGTGTATGTGTTTTGTTTTGTGTAATTATAGATGGAGCATAAACTTTCATAAAAAATTTAAAAAAAATGAGAATTAAAAAAGTTTTAAATATGTTGCATACTTACGTGGACATGAACACAATATTAATCTTTTTTAAATATCAATGTCTAATTTTATTATTAGAATTGCACACACATTGACGCGTATAATATTTATATATTTTTTAAATAATCAAGAATATTTAAAGAACACAAAACAAAACCAAAAATTAATCTCGCATTGTACAAACAAAATCATTTTATATAATTTATGTTATATAAAAGTGTGTAAACAATTTGACATATTTAATACCGTCGTAAACGTTTATATTGCAATAAAAAAATTAAAACGTTAATTACTTGCTTCTTCTTAACGCCTTCCATAATTTATGACTACAGATTTACTGCTTATATCAAATGTTTGCACTTAATTTGCCGGCGTGGTATATTAACATAATAAAAAATAAGTTTACACGAAGCAATA